>JASDQU010372367.1:13959-29599 GCA_032191745.1 Picea mariana
ATTTTCATGCCCAGCTAAATAAGCCAGACTCCACCAAATTTAGGGACAATTTCCAGATTTAGTTAAAGTTAGCCAAATTTAGTGATATTCTTCCAGATTTAGAGGATCTCTACCAGATTTGGTGGAACCCCCAGATTTGGAGGAATCTGCCAGATTTGGTTGACCTTCTAGAAGGTGCCATGTGTCACCTTCGTACAGTGCCATGTGTAACTTTTTTATTGGGACAAATCACCCCTAAACAAGCCAAAAATTACTGCCACATGTCAACCTCTAGTGCTGCCACATGTCATGCTGACATCATCATGATGTAGTACTGACATCAACATTGACTTTAACCTATTGACTTTGACTTTGACGTTTTTTTCATGTTTGAACTGATCAAGATAAATTCTGCATACAGTGTCCATTTTCAGAAAAAAATATATAGCTAGAATCGATTCGACGAGCTTGACACAATGGTGCTAGTTTGATCCAATTCTGAGAAATTTTATTTTTAGGCCTTCTCAAATCCATTTGGATCAAACAACATCACCAAGACTTGTTTAAGTTCTTTTTTGACTCTCTCAAAAAGAGAAAAGATTGTCGAGTGAACTTGTCTCTTTCACACTCATTAATTGGATTTAAAAGGATGTCTATTTGGTGTAAGTTTAACCCTTTTTCGAACCAAGTAGACTAATTTTGAAAAAGAAATACTCTAGTCATTAGTGGCTAGAAGAGTTCTCCTAGGTATTTTTTTATACTTTTCCGAGCCTAGGGGACTAAATTTACAAAAAAGGAAATTCTTTGGAGTTAAGTTGTAATTGCATCTCATTATATTTCTTGCATTATTGAGCCTATTGTTGGTTCTCTCTTTCGCATTATAAGCCTATTATCTCAGTAGTTCACATCATCATCCAAGAAGAGCCTTGTTTATATCCTTTGTAGCTTGACACCCTGTACCCTGTGAGGAAACATTCCCCCGAGTGTCCATATCCTGCATGCACCCCCTTGCATTAAGAATAAGTATGTTCCACTGTTCGAGCTAATTGCTTACACATGACACTTGTTTCCTCCTCTATATCGTAACATTCATTTCTCTATGAAAAAAAAAATACGGGCGAGAAAAGAATATTATCTCATGTTGGTAGTAGTCGTATCGCCTTTGAACATAGCACAAACATTTGAGTCCATGTTTCATCTAAATTTTGGGTTTAGAATGACCTTAGGAAGTTTATATCGTTACTTAGAGTTTACTCTTCTGACTGGTTACTCTTCTAGTCCCTATGGAGAGTTTTATTTGTGCCTCCTTCATCACAAAGTTTCATCATTGAGTCTTTGTTGCCAAAGTCTTCCATATGTCTCATGCTCTTGTTCAAAGGATGTCTATAATCCTATGTCAACCATTTCTCTTAACTCTTGAATTTGCATGTTGGCCATACCCTCAGTCTGTCTTGGAATTATATGAATTTTTAGTCCTCCCATGCACCCTGGGCCTACTTTCCTTATGGGTAGGTAACCTTGAACCCAATAGTCAACATCTCCTCATTGGTCACTGACTAGGGGGTTTCCCTTATGTTCGAAGGTAAGAAATCCATTCACACATTGGGATTCATGTAGTGTCTCAGATTCCATTAGCCGTATTGGTGGTTTCCTTGACTTTGTCGACAATTTTCCTTATTGGCTGCTATTCAGAGGGTCTTTTTCGTGCATTAATTGCATTTGGTTCATGTGAAAAATGCATAGGCTCGTTGGTTTGTGAACATGTTCTTCATCCAATTTCCTCCAAATCATCAAGCTATTGATTTGTACCTCATGTTGAATTATGAGAGATTCTTTAATGCTCTCCTTTTAGCAAGTCTCCTTCCATCGACTTCAACTCATCTATTCTGGAAATGAGGCTTAGAGTCCTATGATTACCTAGAGTCTTATGAGTACTTAGAGACTTTCAGTCATCAGTGGTGGGTTCTCTCACCATCTATAGTTGGGAATACATCAATGTCTCTTAATAGATGGATTCTTCAAGTTTTCAACCTCAATGCCTTTATTCACACTTGTATGAATGTACTCGGTGCCTTGATACCTACTTTCATTATCGGTAGGTTGTCTAGAGTTTGATAATGGTATACCTTAATGAAAAATAATCAAATGAAATCTCATTGTGTTCAACCTCAAATCCTTTATTCACATGATGTAGACTTTCACCTTTGGCAGATCGTGTAGAAGAATTTAAGGCATCAGTTCATAGTCATAGTTCTCCTAAGTTGTTGCTATCATTCATTGGACTAGTACCTATATGACTTCAATGATCATGGGAGATCAAATTATACTCCATTGTATACAAATATCTTCAGATTGATTTTGAGACTGGTTTTCACTAGGCCTTGTTCATGACTATGATAGCCTATTTTTCACTAGGCCTTGTTCATGACTATGATAGCCTATGGCATATATCTATCTTTGTATTGCCTATTCATGGCCATGAACATTTTTTTGGTATATTTCCACATGGATCTGTAGTGTAATTCAAATTGGAAGCCATGTGCACAAAGTCATTATGGATTGTAATATTATTATGAGAAACTAGTTTGTCTAGCTGGGTCTCAATTACTCCACTTCTGGGAATTATAATGTATTTCATCCATCACAGATACTCCTCTGACCTCACACATTAGGGGGAATTTGTTATAGAAAGATTTGTCTCACCCCATGCAACTTGCTTAGAAGGCCTTCTCCATTTCCCTATGTAGACTTGAAGTCCCTTTTTTGCAATTCCCATATCTAAAAATCAAAATTTTCCACATATACGTGCCCTAACAACTATACAACATGCGTATACACAGGTTGCACCATTACAACCTGCGTACATCAGGTTTTGTGCCCAAAATTAAAAAATTGTGTCGGGTTTCCATGTCACATCATGAGATCCATGATCCTTAACCTTTCATATACTGGAAATGTTCTGACTTGACCCTTTAGTTCAATTTGGAGGCTATAAATGGGCCATATCCAAGCTGTGGAAAACAGGAGAAAGAATTCAACTTTGAGAGAAAAATTACTCTAGAGAAATTATTCACTCCATATTGAGTCTACATCCCTTTGTCCTTTCAAGTCTGAACATAGTTTTCAACCCCCAAGATCTTCCCTCTTTGATGGAGAACCTCATTGTCTCTCTTATATGAGCTTGCCTTTGGTGGAGGATTGAAGTGGTGGAGGCCCAGCTGGAAGGGAATTAGTTTCTCGGTTCCAAGACGTGCTGACATAGAAGTTTGTGATTCATACAGTTTTGTTGTTTATATTTTAATATAAGTGTTCTTTTCTCGTCCAATTAATGTCTTTCAAATATTTGAATTGTTATTCCATGGGCATATTTGTTTTGAATATTGATGTATTATGCTATTATTTGTGCTAACCTTATACATTATCACCATATGCTTGCGTATCTTGGTTGTTGAGGAAAAGTTTCATTTGTATAACTTTGATTCGAGTGCTCAACAATGGTCTTCTTTGAACATCTGGATGAGGCAGGTTCTTTATCATGTCTTGTTAGAATATTTTTTTATATAGAATACTTGAGACTAGAGTTGATTTCTATAGTCATTTCGTCTATTGTGGTTTACCCCATGCCATAGAGTGATTTTCCTTGTAACATTATTCAGTCTGAAAATGACTCTGCCTTCGCACTCCTTGCATGGTCACTATGCACTCCTTGCACTAGGATTTCAGAAGAGAAACAATTGAAACTTGTAGAACATCAAAGGTTCACTCATTCAACTATGAAATACACTCACAGGCATATAAACATAGAAAAACAGGTAACATAACATTACCCAAATAACTTAGAGATAGGCGAGCTCAGACATGTGAAAAAAATGTCCTCTATTATATTCCTTCAATGAAACATTTACAAAGAGTTCAACAACTCTTCAACTTCTCTTTCTCAGAAACAATGACAAAAACTTCTAGTAGCAATGACAATAACTTCAACAACAATTACAATATTCTTCAACAACCTTATTTGGGCATATATTACATATGTTTATACATGAGGGGCTTCTCGAGCCTTCCCTCCACACTATATTAGTTCTTTCATATCACATTTAATCATCCTACCACTAAATCTTATTACAATAAATGAGATATTACAGTTTTTATATGAGTCGATGCTCAATATCTATAAAATTATACATGTATTAAAAGCAATTCCATCTCTTGGAGCTCATACAATGGATCAAGATTAAAAGACTTTATGGGGCTTTTAATTACAATATTTTCAAAACATTAAAGTGACATGCTCTCCTTGAAATCCAAAACACTTCTGAATGTGTGCGCTGGATGCTAAGTTTTCCTCTACCTGGCCTCATTGAATGTTGATGGAGATGCTCCTACACCAAGTGGATTAGTGAGGAACCAAACGAAGGAACTAGTCACCCATCAGAATATTACAATACATATTGAATTTGTGCACATGGCTACCAATTTGAAGTACACTTCAGATCCATGTGCATAGATAGAAGATAATTGTTCATGGCCATGAAGGGGCAATACAAGGAATACATATCCCATAGGTGGTCATAGCCACAAAAAAAACACAATGGAGTCCAGTCTCAAAATCAATTGATGATATCTAGATACAATGAAGTGCAATGTGATATTCCATGATAACTAAAGTCATATAGGAATGGTGAAATGAAATATAGAAGTAGCTATGAGGTGTTTCTACTGTGAGTTTGAGGTCTTCTACACTAACCATCGATGGTGAAAGTATGCATCATTTGAATAAAGTAGTTGAAGTTGAACAAAATGAGGCTTTGTTTGATTACTGATCATTGAGTTATACCATTAAAAAATGTGAGACAACCCATCGATGATGAAAGTAGGTGTCAAGGCACTGATTACATTCAACAAGTGTGAATAAAGGTATTGAGGTTGAACACTTGAAGAGTCCATCGAGCAAGAGACATTAATATATTCCCAGCTATCGATGATGAGAGAAACTGCCACTAATGACTGCAAGCCTCTAGGTACTCTTATGAATATATATCTCGAATCCATAATAGGTGAGATGAAGTCAATGGAATGAGATCTGCTGAAAGGAGGGAATTAAGGTATCCCCCATCATCCAACACAAGGTACAAGGAAACACTTGATGATTAGAAGAACTTAGATGAACATGATATGCATGAACCAATGACCATGTGTGTCTATCGCATGCACTAGATGCAAGTACTACACAAAAGAGACCCTCTGAATAGAGGTCATTAATGAAAACTACTAACATAGGAAAGGAAACCACCAATAGGTTATAATGGAATCCAAGACATTGCATGAATCCCAATGTGTGAATAGATTTCTTTTCTTCGAACATAAGGGAAACCACCCAGTCGATGACCAATGAAGATATGTCATATGTTGGGTTCAAGGTTGCCTACCAATGATGAAAGTAAGCCGAGGGTGCAAGGTAGGACAACAACTTCACGTGGTTTTGAGATGCACTTATAAATGGATGACCGACATGCAAATTCAATAATTTTGAGGAATTTCCGACACAGGTTTAGACTTCCTTTGAAGAAGAGAATGAGATAGATGGATAACCCATGCAACATAGACTCAAGAATGAACATTGACAAAAGTTTGTGACATAAGAGGCATCAAAAAAATCTCCATAGGGACTTGTAGAATAACTAGTCAGAGGATTAATCTCTCAGTAACAAGTTCAGATTCCTAAGGCCATACTAAACCAAAACCTTTGATGAATGGACTCAAACATTTGTGCTCTATTCAAAGGTGACACAACTGTCATCAATAAAAGATAATACTCTTTTCCTTCCCTTCTGTTTTTGTTTTTCGATTTTTTTTTTTGTCTTTTTCATGTTATTAAATAATGAAAAATAGGTGAAATAATTCTATGATATAAGAGAGGAAACGAGTGTCACAAACAAGAACTAGTTCCATACAGTGGAACATATGTATGCCCGATGTACATGAATACGTGCAGGATATGGATAGTCAGGGGGATGTTTCTTCTTGAGGTAAGGGGTGTCAAGTTGCAAAGGATATATGAAAGGAATTGATTGGTGAGTGTTGAGAAATGATGGGGCAATGGGATTATAATAAGGAAGAGGGAGTTGACATTAGGCTCAACAATGCAATCAGGATAATGAAATGCAATTACAACTTGACATTTGTGGGAGTATCATGGTTAATAGTCAGAATAGTATATTGATGAGAAATATGAGGTTTCAACGCAATTTCATAACGAGATATAAAGTAATTCCATACCTATGGAGTAAATTATTCATGGGAACCAAATGGAAAAAGGGTTCTAACTAGGGCACCCATGTTTGGTAAATCTCTACAACTTAAGAATGACACTTTTAGTAACAACGAGGAGCTTCTTTGTCGCTAAAACATGGGTTTGTACTTAGGGTATATGAATCATTGTCATAGGATGATGAAAAAATGTAAAATGACGAAACAACCTATCCTATATGCCAATGATGATATATACCTAACAAAAGTGCAAATGGACTAAGGAACGCTGAAATGCGTCATAACCTGAAAAAAAAACTGCTTCAAACCAGATCTTACACTGCATAATTAATCCATATGTTTTCAAAAATAGAAAATACAAGTTTTCTGTGAATCCTAAGAACACCAATGATTCCATTGAAATCTTTCAACCAAGGGGGAACTCAATAAGAAGACCGGTGACACAAAAAAACAAAAAGAAAAATATATACACTACAACACAATAATATACAAAGCTCATGCATGAGCTAGAGGGATCACACATAATAATTTTTGAGATAGATCCCATTTATGAGATATTTCAACAAGTTCCCTTCATAATCCTCTAACTCATAGGCTCCTTTTTCTAGGACACATATCATGATATAAGGACCGTGCCACAAAGGATTGAATTTTCTTTCCCCCAATGGTTGTTTAGATTAGTCATAAAGAAGGACCAAGTCACCCTCAACATACTAATGTGGACGGACAGATTTATCATACTAGACCTTAACACATGACTTATTCTCCTTGATGGCTAGAGCAACATATTGAAGTTTCTCATTGATATGCTCCAGGTGTACAAGGTGTTCTTTGAGATTAGTCGTGTTAGGTAGGAGATCAACTACTAACTTAATAGAAGGAATCTCGCATTCAATGGGGAGAACCAAATCCACTCTATGAACCAATTGGAACGGTGAAAAACCAGTGGAAATATTTACTATGGTTTGGTATACCCATAGAGAAGGGTATAGCATCAAGTGCCAGCAATTAGATTTACTTTGCCTCATATTTTTTTGCAAAAGGGGTTTCAAAAATTTATTCACAACCTCTACTTGGCCATTTTCCTAGGGATAATATGATGACGAATGATCTTGATTGAATCCCATTTTTTATCTTAACTCTGTCATCGTCTTGTTTTGAAAGTGACTTCCATGGTTAGTGACAATATCCTTCAGAATTCCAACCCAAGATATGATTTGATTGAATAAGAAGTGTGCTACAATCTCACCATCATATTTAATGGTAGGCATGGTGTCATCCCACTTGGTAAAATAGTCCACAACCTTGATAATGTGATGGTTCCCCCCAGTCGAGGCCAAGTTGCAATCCATGAAATCCACCCCCCACTTGGTGAAGGGATCAATGGTAATGACTAGGTGAAGAGGGGAAGGGTGCAAGCGCATATTACGAGTGAACACTTGGAAAGGGTGACATTTCTTTACTTCTTCTATGCAATATTTAAAAATCGACGGCCAAAAATAACTAGCTCACAATATTTTTTGACTTGTTGCAAGCCCAAATAAGTCACCACCACATGCCCCACTATGATATTCATTGAGTACAACTTCAGCATCTTCGTGAGTTAAACATTGACATAGAATAGAATCCACCCATCAAAGATACAAAGTGTCACCGATAATTAGGTAGTTTTTGGCTTGATGGCATACACGTCATCGGTTGTCCCTCGAAAGATGTTGGGGAAGCTTCAAAGTTTGAAGATATATCAGAATGTCCCCATACCAAAGGTCTAGATATGAGATAAAAAAAATGTTCTTATCAACAAATGAGTCATAAAAAATGGTATCCTCATCCTACCTAGGGAATTCTGACATTAATTCCATAAAGACTAGTGATTTATTAGATTTCGTAGAGACAAAATTGAGATCAAACTCTTACAAAATAAAAATCCATTTATTGTACTTCCCCCCTATGATACGCCTTGTTAGGATGTATTGAAATGTATTGACATCGATGACCACGATAGTATTGCAAAGTAATATTTAATGGTGTAGTATTTGAATCGCATGTATGACTGCTAAGTCTAGCTTTTCCATGTGAGAGTACTTAAGTTCATGACCGATTAGATTTTGACTGATATAATAGATTAAATTATCATGGAGCTCATCATCCTCCTGAACGAGAAACATACCAACCTTCCTTTTGGATGCGACTGTATAAAGCAGTAAATCTCTACTATAGTCTGGAGAACTCAACAGAGGTGCCAACACTAGGGATTTCTTAAGGGAATCAAAGGACTCATGGGCTTTCTCATCCCATATAAATGGAGTATCCTTTTTCAATAGACGCATAAAATACTTCATGATTTTGGCATAGTTGGATATAAAGTGACACATGAATTTAACTTTCCCGTTTAAACCCTGAAGCTGGAGAATAATTTGTGGGGGAGGCAACTGAAGTATTGCCTCTACCTTCATTGGGTCCACCATGATCCCTTTCTTGGAAACTATAAATACTAAAAGGTAGCCTGACCTAATGCAGAAGACACATTTATGAGGATTTAATCAAATACGATAATGATGATATCTTTTAACAACTAGCTAAAGATGAACTAGATGCTCAACCCTCTTGTGAGAGTGAGCAGTGAGGTCATATAGATAAGCCTCGACTATATGTTTGAGGTAATGGGATGTGGAGTTCATAGCCTACTTAAAATTCATTACAACATTTTTAAGGCTGAAAGACATTTCTGTTATGCAAGCCTACCCAAAGAAAAAATGAACGATGTCTTATACTGATCCTCGGGTTTAATTTGAATATGATTGTAGTGTGAAAATCCATCCATAAAATAAAATATTTCACTCCCACACTCATCGATAATCTGGTCAATAAATGGTGTAGGGAAATTATCTTTTAGACAAGATTTATTCAGATCCATGAAATCCATACACACACATATGGTTCCTTGCTTATTATACATAAGAATGAGGTTGGATACCCATTCATTCAAGGGAACCAGGTAGATGAAGACAATGTTAAGCAAATTCTCCACCTCTGCCTTAATGGCGGGCCCTTTCTGGGATTCACAACTCTAATCCATTGTCAAACTGGATTAGAATTTAGATAAGTCTTGATCTGGTGTTCGACAATACTAGGGTCTATCCTTGACATTTCTTCATATGGCTAAGCAAACATGTCTCATAATTTCTTAAAAATATTAGTGTAAATCAAAATTTCTTCAGGCGATCAATCCACACCGATATAAATATTCTCAACCTTGATAGGGTTTCAAGAGATGTTGTTCCCAATGATAGAAGAGATATTCACCATGTTCTCTTTAGCATATATTCAATTATTATCCAAATAAACTATGGTGTAACCAACAATATTGCTCACAATGGACGCGAATGCATCTTGTTCAATCCTTTCAAACTCTAGGAGGAAATAAGATCTATGGTGAAGGTCCTCCCAAGGCCTTTCAAGACCAGTCATGGCCTCTAAGATCACTTCGTTCAAAGGAAAAGTACCGTTGAGGAAATCATGTGAACCAAATAAGTTTATGGACCATATGGGGTCTAGGACATGATCCACCTCTTCCATCCTCTAAGAGGGAGGATCCAGTTCTATAGTGGCTTCCTGGATAGCCTGATATGCAATCTTGATTGTAGAAAATGGTATTTCCATTCTGATGTGTGAGTGACCTTCATACGAAACAATCCATGGGTCATTGAAATATGAAGCAAAGAATGAGACATGACTCAATGATGATGAGGACTCATTGGAAATGACATTATTATACGATATTGGCACTGAGAAATTAAAGTTTCCCATCAAGGAAGGACACATTTCGACATTAATATTCTCAACTTCCTTCTAAGAATTATCGACAATGGGGACCGAGGGTCCCACCGATGTAGAGGAACTGGAGCGTGATAAATATAATTGGTAGATCATCACAACCTTCCCTTCATGAGGAAATCATAAAGCATGAAATATCGACGACACGACAATTGTCACAACGTATGTCTAATTACGTCCCAAAAAATGAATGTAGTCAAAGCATGCACCAACCACCTCGACCTCGACCGACACTGCCATAGTTTTATTTCCTTACCAGACTTGAAGGACAGGGAGGATACCATGGGGTATAAACAAACACCCATCAAATGTAATTAACATAGTTATAGACTGAGAAAGTTGGGGAGATTCAATGGCTTTCCAACAAGATAGAGACATCACTGATGTCAAAGCACCTTCATCGATGAAAATATGTTTAATAGTGATATTCATACATTCCACATGGATTTGTAAATCCATATGGTAAGGTAAGAGAAACTGGACATATTTGACATCGAACCTAATAACTTTCGAGCCACTTGAGTTGAGATCCCCCAATGCAGATAATAAGTCATTCCTATGTGTTGGTCACGTCTGGAGTACCTCTAAAGCTAACATCGCACATAATTTTTGGACCATATCTTTGACAATCGAGTAATTTTGGGTGGATGTGGCATTGGGATTATGAGCATAGTGCTTAAGAACTCCTTTTGAAATGTGAAGCATATGGTCCAGCTTATGGATCTACAAAGGTATTTTTGGAGGTGGAGGATATTTACCCAAAGTAGGTTGAGAAGGACCATAATCATGAGTCCTAGTGGCTAAGCTAATCTTAGATCAAACCACATTTACGTATTGATGGACACCATCATGCTTTGGGGGGATTTGACCTCCACCCAATCCATTTCCAATGTTTGAGGTTCCTGAGGCCATATTTTGATTATGCAGAAAAAAATTAGTTAATGCAGTAGGTTGTTGCACTATAATCCTTGAGGCATCCTCTATCTTAGGGAACAAATGTGTAAGGTGTTATTTTTTACACAACTTACATGGAAACTTCACCTTCCAATTTTCCTTCTTTCCCTCACCAACATTGTTACCAGACTTTTCATTATTCTTATTGTCTTTGTTACTGTTATTTTTTTTATTATTCCCACCCTTGCGATTATTATTTACAGCTTTCCTATTATTCCCTCTGGGTTGTTGGTTACCCTTCGGGTTCATCGATTGCAGTGAATGTACTTTCAATGACTCGACTAGAGGAGACAAATTCGTAGCTTATCCCATTGCAGACTGGTTGAGAGACACATTTTTCATCTGATTAGTCATCTGGTTTGAAAACTTGGAATTTGTTGAGCCTATAATTCCATCAGCACGGGATCCAGGATTTTTTCTTGGATCATTACTCAACCGTGGTGCATCAAGAATAATTTCATAGAGTATCCCATATTGAGCATATATAATATCTAATTGTTGATATTTAAATATGGCCTCTTTATCAGTCATCACCCTATATGCATAAACATCCTTCGAAATATATGGAAATAGGGACTTAAGGAACCACTCTAACAGAAACTATGGAGGAATTTAGCTTTAATCAACTGTTTTCTTCTACTCCATTCTTGAATGTGATCCGAGATGTGGGTGGATTTGTCCTAACAAAAAGTTGATAAAACATTGGTACCGACATTGTAATGAACCTCTAGTTGAAAGTGGTTGAGAAACACTAAGGCAAACTCATGGAAAGTTTGGTATGTTACCCCTCATAACTTGATGCACCATTTCACAACAACCCCCATAAGGGTTAGTTGAAATAGTCTCAAACGAACTAAGTCATCATTAAGAGAGTTCAATGAGCACCATAAGTGAAAAGTAGTGACATTATCACCTGGATCCTCTCCACTCTTACCCTCAAATTTTTTAATGTCCGAGGGAAGCTTGGAAGGAACTTGGGGCCATGCCAGATCATGACACACAAGGTCATTCATTAATCTTGACAGATATGGAAAAATTAGTAGGGCCAAAAAAGGGAGCCTTGGTTGTGGCTTCTAAGACCATGCTCCTTGGAAAGACTGACTTTGAGAGACTACGAGCTGAGGAGAATTCTGGTAGAGACCATGTCCTTACTTTGTAGGATAATATCCCCCTCCTAGCTAATTCATGAAAGGTTGTAAAGGAATCATTACTGATGGGACCTCTTGTGAGGAAAAATCAATATGATACAGAGGAATCATTACTGATGGGACCTCTTGTGAGGAAAAAGAAATATGGTATAGATTACCCATGCGATCATATACACTGCCCTGTGATGAAGGAACTCCATACGAGGGGTTTCCCATGTTAGAAAATTGATTCCCCCCTAATGTAATACCAGAGGTTAGAGGAGGATTTTCCATGAGACAATTATTTGTGGGAACATGCATTGTGGATGATAGATAGATGTACAGGATATATGAAGTAGAAACACCATCCATTTTCCCATTCCATCCTTGAAAATTATAACTAGGATTGGGTCCTAACATAGGAAATGACTGAGGGATATGCACCCCACTAAACGAGAAAATATTAAAAGGAGTCAACGTGATCCTTGACCCAAAACTAGCATTGAGATTTATATGTCAGAATGGATGACGACATGTGCAACGTCATATTCAAGATACCAAAATAAAAAGGATTAGAGGCCAAAGGCATTGATTGAGCACTATAAATAGGAATCCCTATCGAAAAGGTGCTAGGGGGGACGAATATCGATGGTGACGAAGTAACACCATTCAAAAATATAAAAGGATTCATCCCCATGGAATGAGAATATCCTCCATAAAGTTTGTTTGTTGTCCAATCCCTATCTGATTTAGGATACCCATAGAATAACCCTTTCAAGAAACCTATGTGGATACCTAGGATAGGAAAAGAAGGCCACCACAGTATAACCAATGCTTGGGAGAATAATGGAATATCAAGTCCACCGTATGGCCAGGGTAGCTAAGCCCGAAGCTCAAGAAGAACCAAGGCACCCTCAGAACCCCAAATATATGAATAGAACCACACAAATATCTCTAACACTAGGAGGGTATTGGAGGGATATCTCCATAACCAAATTCACGTGGCATCATGCTTAACTCCAGTTTTAGTGGATCTCCTAAGAAAACCAATTATACAATGGATTTCACCACTTTATGGACAAACACCTATGTTGATTTTTTCATCCATGAAGAAGTTTACTCACAAAATTCTATTCCAAGGTCCTAGATCATAAACTTGTTTGTGTACCCTAAAAGAAAAAATCTTTCTAATCAATTTTAATGACTGAGCATTAATTTTAGTGTCTTAGTTTTTACTCAAGAGGTATGGTCGTGAAATTAATGGTGTTATGACTCAACATATGAAACATACATATGTAAAAACACTACTAAGTACAAGTATTTTGTTTTCAAAAGAAATGGTATGCTTCTAAAAGTTGTGCACAAGATGCAATCTCTTTCAATGTCAATGACAATGCAATCTTTCCTAAAATTCCAAGACTACTACAATCTAGACAAAAATGAAAATTCTTCAAATGAAATGCAAAATTTTTGTATTTTCAATATAGGAAAATGAAAATGCAAAAATGAACTAATAAAATCTCATAAAGAACCTACAACAAGCATAGGAAGACAAGACAACTAGGACACTAATAAGCTACTACTCAGACCTAAATGAAAGGAATAAACATGAGAAAAATAATAAGAAGCAAGTTTGCCAAAAATTCAACAATAACACAACTTCCTATAAATCTACAAGCACTCAATCAAAGACCTAAGAAGCCTAAAAAACACTCAGAACCCACCCAACAAATACCAAACTAAGCCTAAAATACCATGTATTCCAAGAGAAACACCGACTGGGTAAGAATTAATCCAAGTAACTTAGATATACAACAATGTATAGCATGTTAAGCTACAGGTGAGACAGAAAGTCAGGAAAACATAGAGCAATAAAAGAGAAAAATCACCAACTAACCCCCAAAAAGGAGAATCCCTAGTGGATTTGTCAATTTTGTTATGAGGAATAAATCTCTATGGTTTGCAGTAGGACCACAACAGATAGAATGACACCAAGAAATCAACTCAAATCTCAAATATGCTAGATAAATGGAAATGCCAATAAAACAAAGGCTAGAATCCTACCTCTTCCATAAATTCATAGGATAACACCATTGATCTCAAAATCCAATTCTTGATACCTACAAATTGCCCTCAACATCCAAGATACACAAGAATATGGAAAATATATGAAATGTCAACATATAAACTAGCATAATCCATGAACATGTATAACAAAATTTTGCATGGAAAACAATATAAACCTTTGCAACATATAATTGGATGAGAAAAGAGTATTTCTATTAATATAATTAGTATAAGTACATAGGTGACAACCTTTTGTATTAGCAACTCGTTGAAACCGAGAAACTAAGTCCCTCCACCTGGGCCTTCACCACTTCAATCCTCCACAAGTTCCAGGAGTAATTGGGTTCNTAGGGGGGGATTATCCCCTCTTCACGGGGGTTCGGGGGAAATTCCCATAAATTTTTTTCCTTGATTTTTGTGTCCATTTTTGGGCGCTTTTTTTGGCACATGGTTTTCTATTTCCGGTTAAGGAATTAGGGTTGTTGACTAATTCAGGTCATTGGATTAAGGTTTTGGATGTCCGTGGCTCCTATATTTATATTGTATTGTAAACAATGTTTGTGATGAATGAATATATAATATGTTGGTTTTCCCGGTTTGGGTTTCGAGGGGAAAAATCTTTGTGTAATGTGTGTATTTTCCATTGTATGTTTTTCTATTTTTTTATTGAAAATATGTTTGCAGTAAATAATTGTACAAGGTTAAAATCTACATTTGGTATCACAACAATTATTGGCTTCAAGGGGATGCCTTTGTGGTCATGGGTTTGGCTCGGGATTGTGATAAGCCTTGCTATAGTGGGAGATCTATAGTATTGATTCTTCAAGTGAAAAGAAATGGAAAGAAACTCAAAAATAGAGATCGAGAAATTCAATGGGAAAAGTTTTGAGATGTGAAAGCTCAAGATGGAATATCTGTTGATAGACATAGATAAGTGGATCTAGGTACTGCACCTGCAGGAATGTCAGTAGATGATTGGAAAAAGTTGGATCAAAAGGAGAAGAGCACAATGCAATTATGTCTCTCAGATTTAGTATTACTAAATGTCTTAGGGGAAGCTACAACCAAGGAGTTATGGGTAAATTTGGGGAAATTTTATCAGTCTAAGACCTTGGTAAATAAATTATTCCTATGGAAGATGTTGTATAACCTGAGGATGAGAGATGGAGACTCTGTGACAGAGCCTTTGAATGCTTTCAATACTGTGGTAAGTTAGTTATTATCTTTTGAGATTAAAATTTTAGATGAAGATAAGTGTATTAGTTTATTGTTCTCTTTACCATACTTGTGGGATAGTCTAGTTGTGGCCATAGGTAGTAATACAACTACCTTGAGTTTTGATGATGTGATCTCATCCTTGTTGTTGGAGGAGATGAGACAAAAGAGCATGGTGTTGGATATACTTC
>JASDQU010372367.1:31343-49029 GCA_032191745.1 Picea mariana
TACTTTTCCGAGCCCAGGGGACTAAATTTACGAAAAAGGAAATTCTTTGGAGTTAAGTTGTAATTGCATCTCATTATATTTCTTGCATTATTGAGCCTATTGTTGGTTCTCTCTTTCACATTATAAGCCTATTATCTCAGCAGTTCACATCATCATCCAAGAAGAGCCTTGTTTATATCCTTTGCAGCTTGACACCCTGTACCCTATGAGGAAACATTCCCCCTAGTGTCCATATCCTGCATGCACCCCCTTGCATTAAGAATAAGTATGTTCCACTGTTCGAGCTAATTGCTTACACACGACACTCGTTTCCTCCTCTGTATTGTAACATTCATTTGTCTATGAAAAAAAAAAATATGGGTGGGAAAACAATATTATCTCATGTTGGCAGTAGTCATATCGCCTTTGAACATAGCACAAACATTTGAGTCCACGTTTCATCCAAATTTGGGGTTTAGAATGACCTTAGGAAGTTTATATCGTTACTTAGAGTTTACTCTTCTGACCGGTTACTCTTCTAGTCCCTATGGAGAGTTTTATTTGTGCCTCCTTCATCACAAAGTTTCATCGTTGAGTCTATGTTGCCAAAGTCTTCCATATGTCTCATGGTCTTGTTCAAAGGATGTCTATAATCCTATGTCAACCATTTCTCATAGCTCTTGAATTTTCATGTCGGCCATACCCTCAGTGTGTCTTGGAATTATATGAAGTTTTAGTCCTACCATGCACCTTGGGCCTACTTTCCTTATGGGTAGGTAACCTTGAACCCAATAGTCAACATCTCCTCATCGGTCGCTGAATAGAGGGTTTCCCTTATGTTCGAAGGCAAGAAATCCATTCACACATTGGGATTCATGTAGTGTCTCGGATTCCATTAGCCGTATTGGTGGTTTCCTTGCCTTTGTTGACAATTTTCCTTATTGGATGCTATTCAGAGGATTTTTTTCGTGCATTACTTGCATTTGGTGCATGCGAAAAATGCATAGGCTCATTGGTTTGTGAACATGTTCTTCATCCAATTTCCTCCAAATCATCAAGCTATTGATTTGTACCTTGTGTTGAATTATGAGAGATTATTTAATGCTCTTCTTTTAGCAGGTCTCCTTCCATCGACTTCAACTCATCTATTGTGGAAATGAGGCTTAGAGTCCTATGATTACCTAGAGTCCTATGAGTACTTAGAGACTTGCAGTCATCAGTGGTGGGTTCTCTCACCATCTATAGTTGGGAATACATCAATGTCTCTTAATAGATGGATTCTTCAAGTTTTCAACCTCAATGCCTTTATTCACACTTGTATGAATGTACTCGGTGCCTTGATACCTACTTTCATTATCGGTAGGTTGTCTAGAGTTTGATAATGGTATACCTTAATGAACAATAATCAAATGAAGTCTGATTGTGTTCAACCTCAAGTCCTTTATTCACATGATGTAGACTTTCACCTTTGGTGGATCATGTAGAAGACTTTAAGGCATCAGTTCATAGTCACAGTTCTCCTAAGTTGTTGCTATCATTCATTGGACCAGTACCTATATGACTTTAATGATCATGGGAGATCAAATTATACTCCATTGTATAAAAATATCTTCAGATTGATTTTGAGATTGGTTTTCACTAGGCCTTGTTCATGACTATGATAGCCTATTTTTCACTAGGCCTTGTTCATGACTATGATAGCCTATTTTTCACTAGGCCTTGTTCATGACTATGATAGCCTATGGAATATATCTACCTTTGTATTGCCTATTCATGGCCATGAACATCTATTTGGTATATTTCCACATGGATCTGCAGTGTAATTCAAATTGGAAGCCATGTGCACAAAGTCATTATGGATTATAATATTATTATGAGCAACTAGTTTGTCCAGTTGGGTCTCAATTACTCCACTTCTGGGAATTATAATGTATTTCATCCATCGCAGATACTCCTCTGACCTCACACATTAGGGAGAATTTGTTATAGAAAGATTTGTCTCACCCCATGCAACTTTCTTAGAAGGCCTTCTCCATTTCCCTATGTAGACTTGAAGTCCCTTTTTTGCAATTCCCAAATCTAAAAATCAAAATTTTCCACATATATGCGCCCTAACAACTATACAACATGCGTATACACAGGTTGCACCATTACAACTTGCGTACATCATCCTTTGTGCCCAAAATTAAAAAATTGCGTTGGGTTTCCATGCCACATCATGAGATCCATGATCCTTAACCTTTCATATACTGGAAATGTTCTGACTTGACCCTTTAGTTCAATTTGGAGGCTATAAATGGGCCATATCAAAGCTGTGGAAAATAGGAGAAAGAATTCAACTTTGAGAGAAAAATTACTCTAGAGAAATTATTCACTCCATATTGAGTCTACATCCCTTTGTCCTTTCAAGTCTGAACATATTGTTCAACCCCCAAGATCTTCCCTCTTTGATGGAGACCCTCATTGTCTCTCTTATATGAGCTTGCCTTTGGTGGAGGATTGAAGTGGTGGAGGCCCAGCTGGAAGGGAATTAGTTTCTTGGTTCTGAGACGTGCTGACATAAAAGTTTGTGATTCATACAGTTTTGTTGTTTATATTTTAATATAAATGTTCTTTTCTCGTCCAATTAATGTCTTTCAAATATTTGAATTGTTATTCAATGGGAATATTTGTTTTGAATATTGATGTATTATGCTATTATTTGTGCTAACCTTATACATTATTGCCATATGCTTGTGTATATTGGTTGTTGAGGACAAGTTTCATGTGTATAACTTTGATTCGAGTGCTCAACAATGATCTTCTTCGAACATCTGGACGAGGCAGGTTCTTTATCATGTCTTGTTAGAATATTTTTTTATATAGCATACTTGAGACTAGAGTTGATTTCTGTATTCATTCCGTCTGTTGTGGTTTACCCCATGCCATAGAGTGATTTTCCTTTTAACATTATTCAGTCTGAAAATGACTCTGCCTTCACACTCCTTGCATGGCCACTATGCACTCCTTGCACTAGGATTTCAGAAGAGAAACAATTGAAACTTGTAGAACATCAAAGGTTCACTCATTCAACTATGAAATACACTCACAGGCATATAAACATAGAAAAACAGGTAACATAACATTACCCAAATAACTTAGAGATAGGAAAGCTTATACATGTGAAACAAATCTCCTCTATTATATTCCTTCAAAGAAACATTTACAAAGAGTTCAACAACTCTTCAACTTCTCTTTCTCAGAAACAATCACAAAAACTTCCAGTAGCAATGACAATAACTTCAACAACAATTACAATATTCTTCAACAACCTTATTTGGGCATATATTACATATGTTTATACATGAGGGGCTTCTCGAGCCTTCCGTCCACACTATATTAGTTCTTTCATATCACATTTAATCATCCTACCACTAAATCTTATTACAATAAATGAGATATTACAGTTTGTATATGAGTCGATGCTAAAGATCTATAAAATTATACATGTATTAAAAGCAATTCCATCTCTTGGAGCTCATAAAATGGCTCAAGATTAAAAGACTTTATGGGGCTTTTAATTACAATATTTTCAAAACATTAAAGTGACATGCTCTCCTTTAAATCCAAAACACTTTTGAATGTGTGTGTTGGATGCTAAGTTTTCCTCTACCCGGCCTCATTGAATGTTGATGGAGATGCTCCTACATCAAGTGGATTAGTGAGGAACCAAACGAAGGAACTAGTCACCCATCAGAATATTACAATACATATTGACTTTGTACACATGGCTACCAATTTGAAGTACACTGCAGATCCATGTGCATAGATAGAAGATAATTTTTCATAGCCATGAAGGGGCAATACAAGGAATACATATCCCATAGGTGGTCATAGCCACAAAAAAAACACAATGGAGTCCAGTCTCAAAATCAATTGATGATATCTAGATACAATGAAGTGCAATGTGATATTCCATGATAACTAAAGTCATATAGGAATGGTGCAATGAAATATAGAAGTAGCTATGAGGTGTTGCTACTGTGAGTTTGAGGTCTTCTACACTAACCATCGATGGTGAAAGTATGCATCGTTTGAATAAAGTAGTTGAAGTTGAACAAAATGAGGCTTTGTTTGATTACTGATCATTGAGGTATACCATTAACAAATGTGAGACAACCCATCGATGATGAAAGTAGGTGTCAAGGCACTGATTACATTCAACAAGTGTGAATAAAGGTGTTGAGGTTGAACACTTGAAGAGTCCATCGAGCAAGAGACATTAATATATTCCCAGCTATTGATGACGAGAGAAACTGCCACTAATGACTGCAAGCCTCTAGGTACTCTTATGAATCTAGATCTTGAATCCATAATAGGTGAGATGAAGTCAATGGAATGAGATCTGCTGAAAGGAGGGAATTAAGGTATCCCCCATCATCCAACACAAGGTACAAGGAAACACTTGATGATTAGGAAGAACTTAGACGAACATGATATGCATGAACCAATGACCATGTGTGTCTATCGCATTCACTAGATGCAAGTACTACACAAAAGAGACCCTCTGAATAGAGGTCATTAATGAAAACTACTAACATAGGAAAGGAAACCACCAATAGGTTATAATGGAATCCAAGACATTGCATGAATCCCAATGTGTGAATAGATTTCTTTTCTTCGAACACAAGGGAAACCACCCAGTCGATGACCAATGAAGATATGTCACATGTTGGGTTCAAGGTTGCCTACCAATGATGAAAGTAGGCCGAGGGTGCAAGGTAGGACAACAACTTCACGAGGTTTTGAGATGCACTTATAAATGGATGACCGACATGCAAATTCAATAATTTTGAGGAATTTTCGACACAGGTTTAGACTTCCTTTGAACGAGAGAATGAGATAGATGGATAACCCATGCAACATAGACTCAAGAATGAACATTGACGAAAGTTTGTGACATAAGAGGTATCAACAAAATCTCCATAGGGACTTGTAGAATAACCAGTCAGAGGATTAATCTCTCAGTAACAAGTTTAGATTCCTAAGGCCATACTAAACCAAAACCTTTGATGAATGGACTCAAACATTTGTGCTCTATTCAAAGGTGACACAACTGTCGTCAATAAAAGATAATACTCTTTTCCTTCCCTTCTGTTTTTGTTTTTCGATTTTTTGTCTTTTTCATGTTATTAAATAATGAAAAATAGGTAAAATAATTCTATGATACAAGAGAGGAAACGAGTGTCACGAAAAAGAACTAGTTCCATACAATGGAACATATGTATGCCCGATGTACATGAATATGTGTAGAATATGTGTAGAATATGGATAGTCAGGGGGATGTTTCCTCTTGAGGTAAGGTGTGTCAAGTTGCAAAGGATATATGAAAGGAATTGATTGGTGAGTGTTGAGAAATGATGGGGCAATGGGATTATAATGAGGAAGAGGCAGTTGAGATTAGGCTCAACAATGCAATCAGGATAATGAAATGCAATTACAACTTGACATTTGTGGGAGTATCATGGTTAATAGTCAGAATAGTATATTGATGAGAAATATGAGGTTTCAACGCAATTTCATAACAGGATATAAAGTAATTCCATACCTATGGAGTAAATTATTCATGGGAACCAAATGGAAAAAGGGTTCTAACTAGGGCACCCATGTTTGGTAAGTCTCTACAACTTAATAATGACACTTTTAGTAACAATGAGGAGCTTCTTTGTCGCTAAAAAATGGGTTTGTACTTAGGGTATATGAATCATTGTCATAGGATGATGAAAAAATGTAAAGCGATGAAACAACCTATCCTATATGCCAATGATGATATATACCTAAAAGAAGTGCAAATGGACTAAGGAACACTGAAATGCGTCATAACCTGAAAAAAAAACTGCTTCAAACCAGATCTTACACTGCATAATTAATCCATATATTTTCAAAAATAGAAAATACAAGTTTTCTGTGAATCCTAAGAACACCAATGATTCCATAGAAATCTTTCAACCAAGGGGGAACTCAATAAGAAGACCGGTGACACAAAAAAACAAAAAGAAAAATATATACACTACAACACAATAATATACAAAGCTCATGCATGAGCTAGAGGGATCACGCATAATAATTTTTGAGATAGATCCCATTTATGAGATATTTCAACAAGTTCCCTTCATAATCCTCTAACTCATAGGCTCCTTTTTCTAGGACACATATCATGATATAAGGACCGTGCCACAAGGGATTGAATTTTCTTTCCCCCAATGGTTCTTTAGCTTAGTCATAAAGAGGGACCAAGTCACCCTCAACGTACTAATGTGGACGGACAGATTTATCATACTGGACCTTAACACATGACTTATTCTCCTTGATTGCTAGAGCAACATATTGAAGTTTCTTATTGATATGCTCCAGGTGTACAAGGTGTTCTTCGAGATTACTCATGTTAGGTAGGAGCTTAACTGCTAACTTAATAGAAGGAATCTCGCATTCAATGGGGGGAACCAACTCCACTCTATGAACCAATTGGAACGGTGAAAAACCAATGGAATTATTTACTATGGTTTGGTATCCCCATAGAGAAGGGTATAGCATGAAGTTCCAGCAATTAGATTTACTTTGCCTCATATTTTTTTGCAAAAGAGATTTCAAAAATTTATTCACAACCTCTACTTGGCCATTTTCCTAGGGATAATATGATGACGAATGATCTTGCTTGAATCCCATTTTTTATCTTAACTCTGTCATCGTCTTGTTTTGAAAGTGAATTCCATGGTCAGTGACAATATCCTTCATAATTCCAACCCAAGATATGATTTGATTGAATAAGAAGTGTCCTACAATCTCACCATCAGATTTAATTGTAGGCATGGCCTCATCCCACTTGGTAAAATAGTCCACAACCTCGATAATGTGATGGTCCCCCCCAGTCGAGGCCAAGTTGCAATCCATGAAATCCACCCCCCACTTGGTGAAGGGATCAGTGGTAATGACTAGGTGAAGAGGGGTAGGGTGCGAGCACATCTTACGAGTGAAAACTTGGCAAGGGTGACATTTCTTTACTTCTTCTATGAAATCTTTAAAAATCGACAGCCAAAAATAACTAGCTCACAATATTTTTTGAGTTGTTGCAAGCCCAAATAAGTCACCACCACATGCCCCACTATGATATTCATTGAGTACAACTTCAGCCTCTTTGTGAGTTAAACAATGACATAGAATAGAATCCACCCATCAAAGATACAAAGTGTCACCGATAATTAGGTAGTTTTTGGCTTGATGGCATACACATCATTGGTTGTCCCTCGAAAGATGTTAGGGAAGCTTCAAAGTTTGAAGACATATCAGAATGTCTCCATACTAAAGGTCTGGATATGAGATAACGAAAATGTTCTTATCAACAAATGAGTCATAAAAAATGGTATCCTAATCCTACCTAGGGAATTCTGACATTAATTCCTCAAAGACTAGTGATTTATTAGATTTCGCGGAGACAAAATTGAGATCAAACTCTTGCAAAATCAAAATCCATTTATTGTACTTGCCCCCTATGATACAACTTGTTAGGATGTATTGAAATGTATTGACATCGACGACCATGATAGTATTGCAAAGTAATATTTAATGGTGCAATATTTGAACCGCATGTATGACTGCTAAGTCTAGCTTTTCCACGTGAGAGTACTTAAGTTCATGACCGATTAGATTTTGACTGATATAATAGATTAAATTATCATGGAGCTCATCATCCTCCTGAACGAGAAACATACCAACCTTCCTTTTGGATGCGGCTGTATAAAGCAGTAAATCTCTACTATAGTTTGGAGAACTCAACAGAGGTGCCAACACTAGGGATTTCTTAAGGGAATCAAAGGACTCATGGGCTTTCTCATCCCATATAAATGGAGTATCCTTTTTCAATAGACACATAAAATACTTCATTATTTTTTCACAGTTGGCTATAAAGTGACACATGAATTTAACTTTCCCCTTTAAACCCTGAAGCTGACGAATACTTTGTGGGGGAGGCAACTGAAGCATTGCCTCTACCTTCATTGGGTCCACCATAATCCCTTTCTTGGAAACTATAAATCCTAAAAGGCAGCCTGACCTGATGCAGAAGACAAATTTATGAGGGTTTAATCAAATACGATAATGATGATATCTTTTAACAACTAGCTAAAGATGAACCAGATGCTCAACCCTCTTGTGAGAGTGAGCAGTGAGGTCATATAGATAAGCCTTGACTATATGTTTGAGGTAATGGGATGTGGAGTTCATAGCCTACTTAAAATTCACTACAACATTTTTAAGGCTGAAAGACATTTCTGTTATGCAAGCCTACCCAAAGAAAAAATGAACAATGTCTTATACTGATCCTCGAGTTTAATTTGAATATGATTGTAGTGTGAAAATCCATCCATAAAATAAAATATTTCACTCACACACTCATCGATAATCTAGTAAATAAATGGTGTAGGGAAATTATCTTTCAGACAATATTTATTCAGATCCATGAAATCCATACACACACATATGGTTCCTTGCTTATTATCCATAAGAATGAGGTTGGATACCCATTCATTCAAGGGAACCAGGTAGATGAAGACAATGTTAAGCAACTTCTCCACCTCTGCCTTAATGGCAGGCCCTTTCTGGGATTCACAACTCTAATCCATTGTCAAACTGGATTAGAATTTAGATAAGTCTTGATTTGGTGTTCGACAATACTAGGGTCTATCCTTGACATTTCTTCATATGACTAAGCAAACATGTCTCATAATTACTTAAAAATATTAGTGTAAATCAAAATTTCTTTAGGCGATCAATCCACACCGATATAAATATTCTCAACCTTGATAGGGTTTCAAGAGATGTTGATCCCAATGATAGAAGAGATATTCACCATGTTCCCTTTAGCGTATATTCAATGATTATCCAAAGAAACTATGGTGTAACCAACAATATTGCTCACAATGGACCTGAATGCATCTTGTTTGATCCTTTCAAACTCTAGGAGGAAATAAGATCTATGGTGAAGGTCCTCCCAAGGCCTTTCAGGACCAATCATGGCCTCTAAGATCACTTCGTTCGAAGGAAAAGTACTGTTGAGGAAATCATGTGAACTAAATAAGTTTATGGACCATATGGGGTCTAGGACATGATCCACCTCTTCCATCCTCTAAGAGGGAGGATCCAGCTCTGTAGTGGCTACCTGGATAGCCTGATATGCAATCTTGACTGTAGAAAATGGCATTTCCATTCTGATGTGTGAGTGACCTTCATACGACACAGTCCATGGGTCATTTAAATATGAAGTAAGGAATGAGACATGACTCAATGACGATGAGGACTCATTGGAAATGACATTATTATACGATATTGGTGCTGAGAAATTAAAGTTTCCCATCAAGGAAGGACACATTTCGACATTAATATTCTCAGTTTCCTTCTGAGAATTCTCGACAATGGGGACCGAAGGTCCCACCGATGTAGAGGAACTGGAGCACGATAAATATAATTGGTAGATCATCACAACCTCCCCTTCATGAGGAAGTCATAAAGCATGAAATATCGACGACACGTCAGTTGTCATAACGTATGTCTAATTACATCCCAAAAAATGAATGTAGTCAAAGCGTGCATCAACCACCTCGACCTCAACCGCCATAGTTTTATTTCCTTACCGAACCTGAAGGGCAGGGAGGATACCATGGGGTATAAACAGACACCCATCAAATGCAATTAACATAGTTATAGACTGAGAAAGTTTGGGAGATTCAATGGCTTTCCAACAAGATAGAGACATCACATATGTCAAAGCACCTTCATCGATGAAAATATGTTTAATAGTGATATTCATACATTCCACATGGATTTGAAAATCCATATGGTAAGGTAAGAGAAACTGGACATCTTTGACATCGAACCTAATAACTTTTGAGCCACTTGAGTTGAGATCCCCCAATGTAGATAACAAGGCATTCCTATGTGTTGGTCACGTATGGAGTACCTCTAAAGCTAACATCGCACATAACGTTTGGACCATATCTTTGACAATCGAGTAATTTTGGGTGGATGTGGCATTGGGATTATGAGCATAGTGCTTAAGAACTCCTTTCGAAATGTGAGGCATATGGTCAAGCTTATGGATCTACAAAGGTATTTCTGGAGGTGGAGGATCTTTACCCAAAGTAGGTTGAGAAGGACCATAATCATGAGTCCTAGTGGCTAAGCTAATCTTAGATCAAACCATATTTATGTATTGATGGACACCATCATGCGTTGGGGGGATTTGACCTCCACCCAATGCATTTCCAATGTTCGAGGTTCCTGAGGCCATATTTTGATTATGCAGAAACAAATTAGTTAATGCAGTAGGTTGTTGCGCTATAATCCTTGAGGCATCCTCTATCTTAGGGAACAAATGTGTAAGGTGTTATTTTTTTCACAACTTACATGGAAACTTCACCTTCCAATTTTCCTTCTTTCCCTCGCCAACATTGTTACCAGACTTTTCATTATTCTTATTGTCCTTGTTCTTGTTATTTTTTTTATTATTCCCACCCTTGTGATTATTATTTACACCTTTCCTATTATTCCCTCTGGGTTGTTGGTTACCCTTCGGGTTCATCGATTGCAAGGAATGTACTTTCAATGACTCGACTAGAGGAGAAAAATTTGTATCTTATCCCATTGCAGACTGGTTGAGAGACACATTTTTCATCTGATTAGTCACCTGGTTTGAAAACTTAGAATTTGTTGAGCCTATAATTCCATCAGCACAAAATCCATGATTTTTTCTTGGATGATTACTCAACCGTGGTGCATCAGGAATAATTTCATAGAGTATCCCATATTGAGCGTATATAATATCTAATTGTTGATATTTAAATATGGCCTCTTCATCAGTCATCACCCTATATGCAGAAAAATCCTTCAAAATATATGGAAATAGGGACTTAAGGAACCACTCTAACAGAAACTATGGAGGAATTTAGCTTTAATCAATTGTTTTCTTCTACTCCATTCTTGAATGTGATCTAAGATGTGGGTGGATTTGTCCTAACAAAAAGTTGATAAAATATTGGTACTGACATTGTAATGAACCTCTAGTTGAAAGTGGTTGAGAAACACTAAGGCAAACACATGGAAAGTTTGGTATGTTTCCCCTCATAACTTGATGCACCATTTCACAACAACCCCCATAAGGGTGTGTTGAAATAGTCTCAAACGAACTGAGTCATCATTAACAGAGTTCAATGAGCACCATAAGTGAAAAGTAGTGACATTATCACCTGGATCCTTTCCACTCTTACCCTCGATTTTTTTAATGTCTGAGGGAAGCTTGGAAGGAACTTGGGGCCATGCCAGATCATGACACACAAGGTCATTCATTAATCTTGACAGACATGGAAAAATTAGCAGGGCCAAAAAAGGGAGCCTTGGTTGTGGTTTCTGAGACCATGCTCCTTGGAAAGACTGACTTTGAGAGACTACGGGATGAGGAGAATTCTGGTAGAGACCATGTCCTTACTTTGTAGGATAATATTCCCCTCCTAGCTGATTCATGAAAGGTTGTAAAGGAATCATTACTGATGGGACCTCTTGCGAGGAAAAAGCAATATGATACAGAGGAATCATTACTGATGGGACCTCTTGTGACGAAAAAGAAATATGGTATAGATTACCCATGTGATCATATACACTGCCCTGTGATGAAGGAACTCCATACGAGGGGTTTACCATGTTAGAAAATTGATTCCCGCCTAATGTAATACCAGAGGTTAGAGGAGGATTTTCCATGAGAAAACCATTTGTGGGAACATATTGTGGATGACAGATAGATGTACAGAATATATGAAGTAGAAACACCATCCATTTTCCCATTCCATCCTTGAAAATTATAACTGGGATTGGGTCCTAACATAGGAAATGACTAAGGGATATGCACCCCACTAAACAAGAAAATATTAAAAGGAGTCGACGTGATCCTTGACCCAAAACTAGCATTGAGATTTATATGTCGGAATGGATGACGACATGTACAACGTCATATTCAACATACCAAAATAAAAAGGATTAGAGGCCAGAGACATTGATTGAGCACTATAAATAGGAATCCCTGTCGAAAAGGTGCTAGGGGGGATGAATATCAATGGTGACGAAGTCACACCATTCAAAAATATAAAAGGATTCATCCCCATGGAATGAGAATATCCTCCATAAAGTCTATTTGTTGTCTGATCCCTATCTGATTCAGGATACCCATAGAATAATCCTTACAAGAAACCTATGTGGATACCTAGGATAGGAAAAGAAGGCCACCACAGTATAACCAATGCTTGGGAGAATAATGGGATATCAAGTCCACCGTATGGGCAGGGTAGCTAAGCCTGAAGCTCAAGAAGAACCAAGGTACCCCAAGAACCCCAAATATATGAATAGAACCACATAAATATCTCTAACACTAGGAGGGTATCGGAGGGATATCTCCAAAACCAAATTCACGTGGCATCATGCTTAACTCTAGTTTTAGTGGATCTCCTAAGAAAACCAATTATACAATGGATTTCACCACTCCATGGACAAACACCTATGTTGATTTTTTCAGACATGAAGAAGTTTACTCACAAAATCCTATTCCAAGGTCCTAGATCATAAACTTGTTTGTGTACCCTAAAAGAAAAAATATTTCTAATCAATTTTAATGACTGAGCATTAATTTTAGTGTCTTAGTTTTTACTCAAGAGGTATGGCCGTGAAACTAATGGTGTTATGACTCAACATATGAAACACACATATGTAAAAACACTACTAAGTACAAGTATTTTTTTTTCAAAAGAAATGGTATTCTTCTAAAAGTTGTGCACAAGATGCAATCTCTTTCAATGTCAATGACAATGCAATCTTTCCTAAAATTCCAAGACTACTACAATCTAGACAAAAAAGAAAATTCTTCAAATGAAATGCAAAATTTTTGTGTTTTCAATATAGGAAAATGAAAATGAAAAAATGAACTAATAAACTCTCATAAAGAACCTACAACAATCATAGGAAGACAAGACAACCAGGACACTAATAAGCTACTACTCAGACCTAAATGCAAGGACTAAACATGAGAAAAATAATAAGAAGCAAGTTTGCCAAAAATTCAACAATAGCACAACTTCCTATAAATCTACAAGCACTCAATCAAAGACCTAAGAAGCCTAAAAAACACTCAGAACCCACCCAACAAATACCAAACTGAGCCTAAAATACCATGTATGCCAAGAGAAACACTGACTGGGTAAGAATTAATCCAAGCAACTCAGATATACAACAATGTATAGGATGTTAAGCTACAGGTGACACATAAAGTCAGGAAAACATAGAGCAATAAAAGAGAAAAATCACCAACTAACCCCCAAAAAGGAGAATCCCCAATGGATTTGTCAATTTTGTTATGAGGAATAAATCTCTATGGTTTGCAGTAGGACCACAACAGACAGAACGACACCAAGAAATCAACTCAAATCTCAAATATGCTAGATAAATGGAAATGCCAATAAAACAAAGGCTAGAATCCTACCTCTTCCATAAATTCATAGGATACCACCATTGATCTCAAAATCCAATTCTTGATACCTACAAATTTCCCTCAACATCCAAGATACACAAGAATATGGAAAATATATGAAATGTCAACATATAAACTAGCATAATCCATGAACATGTATAACAAAGTTTTGCATGGAAAACAATATAAACCTTTGCAACATATAATTGGATGAGAAAAGAGTATTTCTATTAATATAATTAGTAGAAGTACATAGGTGACAACCTTTGGTATTAGCAACTCGTCGAAACTGAGAAACTAAGTCCCTCCACCTGGGCCTTCACCACTTCAATCCTCCACAAGTTCTAGGAGTAATTGGGTTCCTCCTTCATAATGTTGGGTTTGTGTTATATTCTTTGCATGGTGAGTCCTATTGTCTATGTTGTGCTAGGACCATAGGGGGGGATTATCCCCTCTTCACGGTGGTTCGGGGGAAATTCCCATGAATTTTTTTTCCTCGATTTTTGTGTCCATTTTTAGGCGATCCTTGATTTTTGTGTCCATTTTTGGGCATTTTTTTGGCACATGGTTTTCTATTTCCGGTTAAGGAATTAGGGTTGTTGACTAATTCAGGTCATTGGATTAAGGTTTTGGTTGTCCGTGGCTCCTATATTTATATTGTATTGTAAACAATGTTTGTGATGAATGAATATATAATATGTTGGTTTTCCCAGTTTGGGTTTTGAGGGGAAAAATCTTTGTGTAATGTGTGTATTTTCTAGTGTATGTTTTTCTATTCTTTTATTGAAAATATGTTTGCAGTAAATAATTGTACAATGTTAAAATCTACATTTGGTATCACAACAATTATTGGCTTTAAGGGGATGCCTTTGTGGTCATGGGTTTGGCTCAGGATTGTGATAAGCCTTGTTATAGTGGGAGATCTGTAGTATTGATTCTTCAAGTGAAAATAAATGGAAAGAAACTCAAAAATAGAGATCGAGAAATTCAATGGGAAAAGTTTTGAGATGTGGAAGCTCAAGATGGAATATTTGTTGGTAGACATAGATAAGTGGATATGGGTACTTCACCTGCAGGAATGTCAGTAGATGATTGGAAAAAGTTGGATCAAAAGGAGAAGAGAACAATGCAATTATGTCTCTCAGATTTAGTATTACTAAATGTCTCAGGGGAAGATACAACCAAGGATTTATGGGTAAATTTGGGGAAATTTTATCAGTCTAAGACCTTGGTAAATAAATTGTTCCTACGGAAGACATTGTATAACCTGAGGATGAGAGATGGAGACTCTGTGATAGAGCCTTTGAATGATTTCAATACTGTGGTAAGTTAGTTATTATCTTTTGAGATTAAAATTTCAGATGAAGATAAGTGTATTAGTTTATTGTTCTCTTTACCATACTTGTGGGATATTCTAGTTGTGGCCATAGGTAGTAATACAACTACCTTGAGTTTTGATGATGTGGTCTGATCTGAAAATAGAAGGCTGACTTGTTATGCTATGCAAGCACCCCTACTTCATTAAAATAAACTTTACAGGACCTTGCTTCATGTGTATAAATATGCAAAATAAATTTATGTGTTAAGTTTTATGCTTCCTCTTGTAAATGCTTAGGTGTGAGAAAATGTTCTTGTAGATGGTTAAATATGTACTTCAAATTAATACACAGCAACAATACTTGCAGCAAATAAACCATCAAACACACAACAAGAACAACATGATAAAGGAGTTCACCCCCCTCCGGGCTACATCTCCTTGAGCCTCAATAATGGACTTGGCTCTTTGGGATTAATTAGTCAAAAGTTATTTTACAAGCTGATGCTCAACTCAAATGGAAAAATAGACTGCACCATTGAGATCAGAACACATAAAACCCCCAAAAAAGACTAATACAACTCTGAAAACGGATCATGGCTCATCCGGGCATGACCTCTTCTACCTGTGGCCATAAGCTTCCCTGAGATTCTCTTTGGCAAAAACACCTGTAAAAGTCCTCAAAAGCCTCTGAAACCTATCCCAATGTGTTCAGATCATATCGATTAGCCAAAAATGATTATTCAATCATAGAAAACAAATATAGGCTCACCAAACCATGTCCTCCATCAAAGAGGGATTCAAACTTCCTGAAGCTTGCTGAAACTTCAATGGTGAAAAAATTGCTGAAGAAGTCTTCAAATGGCTGTGTAAACTGCACCAATGGATCCAGTACGTCCAAAAACCCCTGGCTGGGCTTTTATGACACCTCAAACGGCCAAACGATGAAGAAGTTAGGCCTCCTCCATCTTCCTCCTTCAACTTTGCTGGAACTGGCTCTACAAAATGCACCTCTGTGTGCATGAACCTGGAACACGCTCCAAAACATGCGTTTAAACCCAACACCGAGCGGTTCCAAATAACCGTGCAAACTGTAGGATGGTTAGGGTGCCTCCAGCCCCCAACCGTCAAGCACTCGGGCATATGGTCTATGTGACCTCGCGTTGGGGCTAAAAAGTGGTTAACCGTTCCAAAAACCATTTGAAACCATAACCAAACAGTCGGCGGTCATAACTGCTGGAACCAAAATATAAACCGCACGCAAATGTAAAAATGCACGTATATTTACACAACGGTATAACCAATATATATTCGCGCGCCATATTAAACATGGCATATAATATAAACCGCGCCATTTTATACAACTGTAATAAAACTTTGGTTTATAATCAAACCCCGCGCCATATAACTCCGTGCCATATTTAAAACATGTGAACTTTAATATGTATGCACGTGCCAATGGTCAAATGTTTGGTAATGGAACCATGGGTCGGGGCTTAAGCCCCGGCCCGCCCCCTTTTTCCACATAACACAAAAATCAACCTTAAATAAATGTTTGTTGGCATAGTTAACAAGCAACAAATGCAGGTAAGTTGGTTAGCGGAAATGTGTTAAGGCTTACATAAAGGGGGAGGTCGCCGGTTCGAATCCGGTCGGCTCCACAAGTTTTTTTGAACCAACACACAAACCAATAACTGAGTGATACGTGGCGCCCACAGATTGGCCCATGTGTCCTCATACCATTTGCTGAGAAACGAACACGTGTTGTCTTCTCATTCACCAGTGGTCAATCAATAAAAATGTTCCACGTCACCTACCTGCCACGTCACTAACTGCCAAGTCAGCGCCACGCAGGATGCTGACGTCACCCTGGTGCCACGTGTCACCCATCCAGTGGTGACACGTGTCACTTCAAGATTGTTCAAACCGTACACTGAAAAGTCCAAAATGCATGACATGTGTCACGCACTGGTGCCGCCACGTGTCCTGTACGGACCTGCCACGTGTCCTGTATGGACTATACGGACAGGTACAGTCAGCATCAAAATTTTTCCCTGTTTGGCTCGACGAACAGATCACGATATCTTCTCCATACGGACTCCGTTTGTGAAAGTAAATATACCACCAGAATCAGGAAGACGAGATGGACACAATGGCATCATTTTCGTTGCATTCCGAGCACTTTGAAAATTGAGCAAATTTTGACCCCCTGGTCCAGATTTTGATCATGGTCTCATCCTTGTTGTCGGAGGAGATGAGACAAAAGAGCATGGTGTTGGATATACTTCACACACACCTAGGATTTCTTTTTCCTAAGGTTTTCCCTATGTTTATTAATCATTATTCAGTCTCCTATAGTTCAGGGAGAATATTCCTATAGGAGGATATTCTCTTTAGTTCACACTTCAATTTGATCAATTGAGTGGAGTCTAGATGCCACATTAGGATTATCATCGTGCATCATTGGGATCATCAACAACTAATGTGCACTATCATTGGGATCATCACCAGACTAGAGAATTACTCATGATTCCCTGATCTCCTCCTCACTTCACTATGTTTCAGTCAGTTAACTGAATATCGATGGACTAGTTAACTAAGACTAGGTGGCAGTTCACTCCCATAACTGCCTGAGAGACTAGACTAAGTGGAAGTTTACTCCTGTAACTACTGGTGTGTGTCCATATTACTATATACCACCACTATGGTGCATTGTATTCTCCTCCAGTGCGCTTTAGTTGAGTTATATAGAGTATATTATGTGTAAATTATCATTCATTCATTTGGTTAATGAGAATTCTTCCATTCTTTCTCTCCTGCTTCTCTTTTCTCATATTTTCTCTGCAAATTGT
>JASDQU010372367.1:54257-74917 GCA_032191745.1 Picea mariana
ACCCCTACTTCATTAAAATAAACTTTACAGGACCTTGCTTCATGTGTATAAATATGCAAAATAAATTTATGTGTTAAGTTTTATGCTTCCTCTTGTAAATGCTTAGGTGTGAGAAAATGTTCTTGTAGATGGTTAAATATGTACTTCAAATTAATACACAGCAACAATACTTGCAGCAAATAAACCATCAAACACACAACAAGAACAACATGATAAAGGAGTTCACCCCCCTCCGGGCTACATCTCCTTGAGCCTCAATAATGGACTTGGCTCTTTGGGATTAATTAGTCAAAAGTTATTTTACAAGCTGATGCTCAACTCAAATGGAAAAATAGACTGCACCATTGAGATCAGAACACATAAAACCCCCAAAAAAGACTAATACAACTCTGAAAACGGATCATGGCTCATCCGGGCATGACCTCTTCTACCTGTGGCCATAAGCTTCCCTGAGATTCTCTTTGGCAAAAACACCTGTAAAAGTCCTCAAAAGCCTCTGAAACCTATCCCAATGTGTTCAGATCATATCGATTAGCCAAAAATGATTATTCAATCATAGAAAACAAATATAGGCTCACCAAACCATGTCCTCCATCAAAGAGGGATTCAAACTTCCTGAAGCTTGCTGAAACTTCAATGGTGAAAAAATTGCTGAAGAAGTCTTCAAATGGCTGTGTAAACTGCACCAATGGATCCAGTACGTCCAAAAACCCCTGGCTGGGCTTTTATGACACCTCAAACGGCCAAACGATGAAGAAGTTAGGCCTCCTCCATCTTCCTCCTTCAACTTTGCTGGAACTGGCTCTACAAAATGCACCTCTGTGTGCATGAACCTGGAACACGCTCCAAAACATGCGTTTAAACCCAACACCGAGCGGTTCCAAATAACCGTGCAAACTGTAGGATGGTTAGGGTGCCTCCAGCCCCCAACCGTCAAGCACTCGGGCATATGGTCTATGTGACCTCGCGTTGGGGCTAAAAAGTGGTTAACCGTTCCAAAAACCATTTGAAACCATAACCAAACAGTCGGCGGTCATAACTGCTGGAACCAAAATATAAACCGCACGCAAATGTAAAAATGCACGTATATTTACACAACGGTATAACCAATATATATTCGCGCGCCATATTAAACATGGCATATAATATAAACCGCGCCATTTTATACAACTGTAATAAAACTTTGGTTTATAATCAAACCCCGCGCCATATAACTCCGTGCCATATTTAAAACATGTGAACTTTAATATGTATGCACGTGCCAATGGTCAAATGTTTGGTAATGGAACCATGGGTCGGGGCTTAAGCCCCGGCCCGCCCCCTTTTTCCACATAACACAAAAATCAACCTTAAATAAATGTTTGTTGGCATAGTTAACAAGCAACAAATGCAGGTAAGTTGGTTAGCGGAAATGTGTTAAGGCTTACATAAAGGGGGAGGTCGCCGGTTCGAATCCGGTCGGCTCCACAAGTTTTTTTGAACCAACACACAAACCAATAACTGAGTGATACGTGGCGCCCACAGATTGGCCCATGTGTCCTCATACCATTTGCTGAGAAACGAACACGTGTTGTCTTCTCATTCACCAGTGGTCAATCAATAAAAATGTTCCACGTCACCTACCTGCCACGTCACTAACTGCCAAGTCAGCGCCACGCAGGATGCTGACGTCACCCTGGTGCCACGTGTCACCCATCCAGTGGTGACACGTGTCACTTCAAGATTGTTCAAACCGTACACTGAAAAGTCCAAAATGCATGACATGTGTCACGCACTGGTGCCGCCACGTGTCCTGTACGGACCTGCCACGTGTCCTGTATGGACTATACGGACAGGTACAGTCAGCATCAAAATTTTTCCCTGTTTGGCTCGACGAACAGATCACGATATCTTCTCCATACGGACTCCGTTTGTGAAAGTAAATATACCACCAGAATCAGGAAGACGAGATGGACACAATGGCATCATTTTCGTTGCATTCCGAGCACTTTGAAAATTGAGCAAATTTTGACCCCCTGGTCCAGATTTTGATCATGGTCTCATCCTTGTTGTCGGAGGAGATGAGACAAAAGAGCATGGTGTTGGATATACTTCACACACACCTAGGATTTCTTTTTCCTAAGGTTTTCCCTATGTTTATTAATCATTATTCAGTCTCCTATAGTTCAGGGAGAATATTCCTATAGGAGGATATTCTCTTTAGTTCACACTTCAATTTGATCAATTGAGTGGAGTCTAGATGCCACATTAGGATTATCATCGTGCATCATTGGGATCATCAACAACTAATGTGCACTATCATTGGGATCATCACCAGACTAGAGAATTACTCATGATTCCCTGATCTCCTCCTCACTTCACTATGTTTCAGTCAGTTAACTGAATATCGATGGACTAGTTAACTAAGACTAGGTGGCAGTTCACTCCCATAACTGCCTGAGAGACTAGACTAAGTGGAAGTTTACTCCTGTAACTACTGGTGTGTGTCCATATTACTATATACCACCACTATGGTGCATTGTATTCTCCTCCAGTGCGCTTTAGTTGAGTTATATAGAGTATATTATGTGTAAATTATCATTCATTCATTTGGTTAATGAGAATTCTTCCATTCTTTCTCTCCTGCTTCTCTTTTCTCATATTTTCTCTGCAAATTGTTTATGTCATTTGCTATCAAGATCTATTATTTGTAGGTTCAACACATTTACATGGTATCAGAGCCAACATAAGGCTAGGGAAAAGACACAAAAAATTATTTTTGCAGGTACCGAAGTTTGAAGACAACGAAAAAATGAAATTTCCAAAAGAATTCATTCTTACACCATACAATTTCTTTGCATGGAAGGAGAATATGATAATGCATATTTGAGAAAGAGGATTATACAGGTTAACCATGAACACAGAGACAAAACCCACATCATCCATAGAAAAATCCAAGTATCTAAATTGAATGGATGAAGCATTTGGAACTATTTGCAGTCTCATTTCTCTTTAATTCCTCTTTCACATATCCTCCTGTAAAATCCCCAATGAACCCCAGAACACCATGGAAGGGATTTTTTTGAAATAGGATAAGATGAGGGGACACATGCTCGAGGTGGAATTTCTCACATTGGATCCAAAAACCTTCAACAATCTCCAAGATTTCTTTACCAAATATAAGGATTTGTTGTTGCAACTCAAGGCTTGCAGGGTTGATAAATCTAAGGAGGAGAAACAAATGGTTCTCACCATTCTCTCCAAACCTGGTCTTGAACAATTGATGTTTTTTTCCAAATTTCATTCAGTTAGGCTTACCCCTTGTTTCCACCTAGACGATTCCCTCTCTTGATGCCTTTATCGAGTCTCTAACACAAGAGAAGAACAAGATCATCAATATAGGAAAAATCAAAGTCCCAAAGGCGCATGCACTTATTGTGAAAGATGGTAGTGATAATAAATATCATAAATCTAAAGAAAAATAAAAAAGGAAAGTACATGCGAATCCAAAGAAGGAAGGGTACTCAAAACCTTTCAATGATGCCTCTGGATCCAAAGGTGGAATGGGAAGAAAAGGGGAGAAATGAACTTACTTCCATAAATGATTCCATCCAGAATCTTCATGTATCCAGAAAAAGATATATCAAATGGCCTAAATACTTCAGCAAAATAACCTTGGAGATCACATCCCAGAGGGTGCCAAGAAGAAGAAGCTAGAAGATCAGAATCCCAAGAAAAGAAATTCTAGTCATTCTTTGATTGCCATAAACTCCTCTCTCGATGATTGGATTGTAGATTTAGGTGCATCACACCATATGGAAGCCACAAAAGAAGTATATTCTTCATTGGATGCATGTAAAGGTCCTCCTATTCTGATGGGGGACAAATCTGCACTTCTGCAAAGGAATTTGTGAGGGATGTGTTCTTGGAAAACACCTTGAAGAGAAATTCGACAAAGGAAAGACTCATGGGACCCCATGGGCCCTTTTATACATCCATAGTGACCTCATGGGCCCTTTTCTAAATCCATAAATAACTAAAGAAATGTACATGATCATTTTTTTTGATGATTTCTCATGCTTCACATGGATTTTCTTTCTCGGGAAAAAATCAAAGGTCTTTCAACACCTCAAATGTTTCAAAGCCCTTGTTGAGACACATTCAAGAAAGAAAATCAAACTCCTCTAAAAATATATATAGGGGTGAGTATTTCAACCATGAGATACATAATATTTTTCATGAGGCAAGGATTCATTTGTACCACATGGTTCCTTATAATCTGTAGCAAAACATAGTTGTTGAGCGGGAAAATAGATCTCTAAAAGAGATGGCATCTTGCATGCTACATGAAAAGTCACTTCCACAGAGATTATAGCTTGAAGCACTTAACTGTGCAAGATAAATCCAAAACATATCTCCCCATAGATATGTCAAGGATAAGACCCCCTATGAGGCTTGGAGTGGCCTCAAACTAGAAGTGACCCACTTCCATATTTTCGGTTCATGTGCATGGGCCAAGATTCCCTCTGAGAAAAGGAAGGAACTTGACCCACATAACACATAGTGTATCTTTGTTGGATACCCCAACGGTGTGAAGGGATATATATTCATTGATATTTCCTTGGACCGAATCATAATTGAGAAAAGTGTCCAATTCGAGGAAATTATCTTGCATGTACCTCAACAACCGCATGCATATGATTTTGTTCTTCCACCTGTCAAATATGATGAGAATGCACATGTTGAATCTTCTTCAGAGGATAGTTATGATTCATAGGATTCATATGATTCAGATACAGAGTCAGTATAGTCATATGCAGAGTCAGTGCATACAGATGAAAAATAAGATTCAGAGTCGAGGCCCAAGTGGGCCAATACTACTCTTCAGGATGCAAGGTATCTTGTTGGGGATCCAGATGATACTAGGAGGACTCGATAATATTTTGAGGAGCTTCCTCTTGCACTCACTTCCATTGAACTGATGCCACCCAGGCATATTTTCTTGGTTTAGTATCCAAATTGACATTCCTATGGTGAGGCTACTGGAAATCCCTTTTGGGCATCTGCCATGCAGGAGGAGTACAAATCCCTCCTTGAGAACTAGAATTGATATTTGGTTCCCCTTTCTTTAGGAAGGAAACTTGTCAAGTTCATATGGGTCTACAGGACCAAGAGTACAATAGATGGACATGTTAGAAGATACAAAGCCAGGCTAGTTTCCAAAGTATTTCAACAGGTGCATGAAATTTAATGTGATGAGACCTTCGCTCCAGTAGTGAATATTGATTCCATACATTTGCCACTTTCCATTGCGGCAACCAAAGGATGGGAAGTCCATCATATGGAAGTGAAGAATTTTTTTCTTAAGAGAGATCTCTCTGAGAATTTATGAAGGATTCATCTTTGGTATGTCAAATAAAGAAGTCTCTTTATGGCCTCAAGTAGGTCCCGAGGGCATCATATGCCAAGATGGAATCCTACCTGCTATCACAGAACTTTGTACATTGATAGTCAGAACCAAATGTCTACATGCTTAGGACAACTAATTCACTTCTACTCCTATTTTTGTATGTTGATACACATGCACTACATCCAAGACTTAGTACATGAGGGGATAATCAACCCACAGTTTTTTTCTTCAACAAAACAGACTGCAGACATATTCACCAATACCTTCACTAAGTAGAATTTCCATTCTATGTGCAGTCATCTTGGAGTGAACGACACAGTTTCCTAGCAATTGCCAATTCTTCTTTTTACATACATTGTACTTTGAGGGGGGGTTGTCCCGTGAGTTTTTCCATATTTCCTCATTTATTTCAGTGTATATTTTGTATTTAGGTACCTAACATGGCCTCATTGTCGTGACCCATTCTTTATTTTCACCATAGTGATGTTTAGGGGGGGTGTTGGATATACTTCACACACACCTAGGATTTTTTTTTTCTAAGGTTTTACCTATGTTTATTAGTCATTATTCAGTCTCCTTTAGTTTAGGGAGAATATTCCTCTAGGAGAATATTCTCTTCAGTTCACACTTTAGTTTGATCAGTTGAGTGGAGTCTAGATGCCAGATTGGGATTATCACCATGCAACATTGGGATCATCACCAGCTAATGAAAATTTTCCTTAGGATCATCACCAGACTAGCACATTACTCATGATTACCTAATCTCCTCCTCACTTCACTATGTTTTAGTCAGTTAACTGAAGACTGAGGGACTAGTTAGCTAAGACTAGGTGGCAGTTCACTCTCATAACTGCCTAAGAGACTAGACTAGGTGGCAGTTTAATCTTGTAATTGTTGGTGTGTGTCCAGATCACTCTCTACCAACACTATGGCACATTGGATTCTCCTCCAGTGCACTTTAGTTGAGTTATATAGAGTATATTATGTGTAAATTATCATTCATTCATTTGGTTAATGAGAATTCTTCCATTCTTTCTCTCCTGCTTCTCTTTTCTCACATTTTCTCTGCAAATTGTGTATGTCATCTGCTAGCTAGATATATTTTGTGTAGGTTCAACACATTTACACATGGAAGGATAGAGAACATATGAATTATTTTCAAGAGGACGCTCGCATGATAGAAATATATCTATGTCCTCAAGTGGGAGATCTAAGTCTAAGGGTATATCTAAATCTCCCAGAAATTTTGTAAAGGTATGCTAGAGATGTGGAAAAGAAGGGCACTTCAAGAAGAAATGTAGATCCAAAAACATTGAGAAAGTGAAGGGATCTAAAGGTTCTCCCTATACAGAAGAAAATACCTCCAAGGAGGAAGGAGGGGATGTGTACTTGTCTTCTTCAAGCACACATTCATATCATGAGGCATGGTTGGTTGAATCAGGTGCATCCTTTTATATGACTCCCCATAGGGAGTGGTTTTGTGAATATGAAAGTTATGATGGAGGTAATGTTTTCCTAGGTAATGACTCAACAACCAGAATCATAGGATGAGGAAAATTCAAGTTGAGACTCATATATGGAAGGATTAGAACACTTGATGGCGTTCTTCATATCCCAGGATTGGCTAGAAAGTCAATTTCTATAAGAAAAATGGACGATGGAGGGGTAAAAACCGTATTTGAAAAAGAAACGTACAAGATTGTTTAAAGAGAAATGGTGTTGCTAAAGGAAGTTCAGATTGGAAATCTGTATAAGCTGCAAGGAAGCACTATTGGTGATGGGTGTAATAGTTCCATTGTTTCTGATATTGGAGAAGAATAAGAAAAAACTCCTACAGTCTATAGAGAAAAAGTTATGTTGTCACATCAAAGACTGGGGCATATCAGAGAGAAGGGTATTTTACTACTACACGGTACAAGTATGGTTGAAGGTATGTATAAATGATCTCTAGATTTTGATTTCTATGAACATTGTGTATATGGGAAGCATAATCAAGTAAGATTCCCCTCTGGTGCAATGAGGGCAGAAGGAATTTTAAAGCTAGTGCACAATGATGTGTTTGGACATGTGTTAGTTCCATCATTGGGAAAATATGTTTACTATGTCTCAGTTATATATGAATTCTCGAGGAATACTTGGATATATTTCCTCAAGAAGGAATATGAAGTCTTTGACACGTTTAAAGAGTTTGATTCTCTTGTTGAGAATCAAATGGAGAAAATAATTAAGGTGTTGAGGACAGATAATGGTGGAGAGAATGAATTGGAAGATTTTTTTAAGAAGTGCGATATATGAAGGAAAAAGACTTCTCCATATACACCTCAACAGAATGGAGTTGTAGAAAGGATGAACATGACATTGATGGAAAAATCAAGGTGCATGCTCAGTGGTGCCAGGTTAGGGAAAAAATTCTGGGCAGAGGTAGTGGGTACTACATGTTACCTAGTCAACAAATCACCCTCATCAAAATTGGATGACAAGACTCCAAAAGAGGCATGGACTGGTAAGAATCCTTCTCTCACACATCTCAAGGTATTTGGTTGTGAGTCCAATTTTCGTGTTCCAAAGGAAAACAAGAGTAAGCTAGATAAAAAAGCTAGAAAGTGTATCTGTATTGGGTAGAATGATGGTATCAAAGGTTATAAGCTTTGGAACCCAAAAGCTAAGAAGGTTGTGTATAGTCGAGATGTGGTATTTAGATAAATGAAGGATGTTGTCAAACAAGAAGTCCTACCAAGTAAGGAAGAACTAGAGAAAATAGAGCTTGATCCAAAGGATGATGAATCAAAATCTATAGAAGAACATGAATCAAAAGAATAAGATCTTCATACTCAGGTATTGAGGAGATTGGTGCTAGAAAAAAGGCTACCAAAAAGGTATACTCCACTTGATTTCTGTTCAAATTTTTCTTTGTCTATTACTGATGATGATCCTAGAACTGTCAGGGAGGAAGTGGATTTAGAGGATGGAAAACTATGGAAAAATTCCATGGCTGAAGTAATGGCAACCTTTGATAAGAATGAGGCTTGGGATCTAGTGGAGTTTTAGATAGGAAGAAATCACATTGGAAACAAATGGGTATTTAAAAATAAGTTGAATGTAGATGGAAAAGTGGAGAAATACAAAGCTCGGTTAGTAGAAAAGGGTTATTCCCAGGTTGAGGGAATTTATTTTGGTGAAATTTTTCTCCTGTTTTCAATTTAACCTCTATTATATTTATGTTATTTGTTGTTGATGCATTTGATTTTGAAGTAGATTAGATGGATGTGAAGACAAAATTACTACATGGGGATCTGGAATAAGAAATCTACATGAAGCAGCCAAAAGGCTTTGCTATGAAGGGAAAAAAGGAGCTGGTATGCAAGATGAAAAAGTCCATGTATGGTTTAAAACAATCACCAAGGATGTGGTATAAAAAATTTCATAGTTATATGTTGGGACTTGGCTTCACAAGAAGAAAAGAGGATCATTGTGTGTATTTTAAATTAATTGGTGATCATTTGATTTATTTGGTCTTGTATGTGGATGACATGTTGATGATAGAAAAAAACATGGTGTTGATTAATTAAGTTGGTTTTCATTGATGTCAACCCTTGAAGCAAGTCTGGTACAAAATTTTGGTAGCTCCAGTATTATGGTCAAGGGACTTAATCTTGTTTTATATTTAATGGTATGAAGATTAGTATATTTGAAGGTAAGATTATTCTATATGGATAGTACATGTCATGCCATTTATAGTGATATGTGGAACATCACACAACTCCTCACATTAGATATTTATGGCCTTCTAAAGTTGGAGAACCCTCTTGAGTTATCTAGAAGCCCCTAGAAGTTCAAAGAAGTCAAATTCTTCTAGAAACTCCTAGAAGAAGTTGACTAGTCATAATGTGTGAAACTAGGAGTTGATCATGGGTTACGTTTTTGCAATAAGAAAATAATTAAAAATAAATTTGTTGCAACTAGAAGTGGAGAATTTACTATTTATGGATAAAATGATTATAAGTGGACAAGTGGTTAGAAGTGGGTTAGCCCTAAAAATAAGGAAGGTGGGTTAAGTTGGTTAGAAGTTAAACCCTTGAGGAAGCTACATGGAAGTATAAATAAGAGAGAAAGACTCTTCTATTAGCACCTATTGAGCACATTGAATATCTATTATTGTGTAAGGTTTATTGCAGGTACTCATTAATACATCTGAAATTACGCAAGTCTGAAGTAGCACGAAGGGTTGACGGTGAAATTTTTAGAATAGTAGAAATACTGAAAAAACCCTAGTTTTTTAGGTTTACGCGGGATGTAGTGGAGAAGGGCACGTATGTACTTGGGCTGGCAATATAACAGGGCACTTACATGTGGAAAAATTCATGAAATCTTGAGTTGTTGAGGGTGTCATGTTCTCAGAGTCTGAAAGCAAGCTCCCAGAAAGGTCTACAATGATCGGGTACAACAGATCTATCTACAGATTCAAAAGGTATGTCATATTCTTATGTGTAGTTGGATATTGTTGTCTCCATGAGATATGGCTATGGGAGTTTGAGGTTTTTCCCTAGAGAGGGTGTTGGCTATATGGAACTTATGGTATGATCTAGATATATAGAAATACAACATTAGTATGTTGGTATTATTCATTGGTTCATCTTGTTGGTTCAAGTGTTGAGACATAGTTGTATTTCTTGGTACATGGTTGAGGGTTTTAGTTGTGAAGTGGTTGTGAATTGTTTTGTATGGTTTGAGGATACATATTAGTAAGGGTTTGATGTCTAGTCCATGTGGGGATTATTACACTTTTTCATGATTGTACACTCTTGTATGACCCATGACTAGAGAGACATAGATCCATTTGGTTAATGAATGTATAATATGATTTATGCATAGGGCATAGCTACAGACAAGACATAGTTTCAGGTTGCAGGTTGATTTGACATAGGTAGCAAAGTCATTGAAGTTTCAGAAAATGTGAAAAACCTATATTTATGAAGGTGTATGTAGGTTGTAGTATAGACATGCCATGTACATACAAATGTTGCAGTATATATAGGGAACATACATACGCAAGATGCAACATATGGAGGTCGCATACCTGTTGGGTTTTGTTAGTTACAGGTCAGTGGCACAGGTTGGTTACAGGTTGGTACATGTTTACAATGGTATATATCACAGTGACAATGTGGCAGTTTCATCATTTGACACTTTTATTTTAGGGTGGATGGATGGGTCAAGGATAGGTGGTTGTAGCCACCTTCTGGTTGTAGCCGAAGAACATATGGGGTTGTAGCCATAAAATTGGGGAGTTGGAGCTTCCCTCAGGTTGTAGCCTGAAAATATAGGGGGTCAGAGCCTCCTTCCAATTGTAGATGGAGAACAAAGGAAGTTGGTGCTTCTAGTGAATGTAATTCTTAAAGACATATAAGAAAAATCATTATGTGGTTTTCTCTGCATTGGGTTTCCACATAAAAATACTAGTGTACTTTGTATGTGTATGATTTTTCATTATTCATGGTTTACTTACTCTGCACTAGTTGAATGCTAATGATTTATTGATCATAAAGATAAATAACGCTTACATATTATGGTTAAAAAGATTTCATTTCTCTATTACTGATTCACTCCCCCTCTCAACAATCCAACAATTGGTATCTGAATGAGGTTCCTTCAGAAATCAATTTAACCATTGAAATGTAGATCATGGAGAAAATAATATGTATAAAAACGGAATACCACAGTTTGATGGAAAGAACTATACATTTTGGATCAGAAGGATGAAAACATATGTACAAGCACAAGGATTTGAGGTTTGGTAATTAGTTGTAGATGGATATAAATAACCAACAATTCCTCCAACAAATGGAAACAGAAGGAAACCATGTCTAAATAAATCAAAAGATAAAATTTCACTTATGAATGTTCTTGGTGATTCGATATACGTCAAATTTATGCATTGCATCTCCTTAAAGGAAATTTTGGACAAAATTTAGAATGTTTATGAAGGAGGTGCAAAAGTCAAGGAAACAAACTTTTAAACTTACAGAGGTAAATTTGAACAACTAAAGATGAAGGAATATGAGAATATTGCATTTTACTTCTTACTGGTTGATGAAATTGTGAATGCAATCAGAGGATTGGGAGAAGAATTTGATGAATCTATAATTGTTCAAAAGGTATTAAGATCTCTTCGAATGAGATTTGATCCTAATATCTCAGCATTAGAAGAAAGAACATATCTATATTCAATAAGCATGGATGAATTACATGGAATTTTCACAGCCTATGAAATGATAACTGAACAAGAGAATCCAATTACAAAATAAGGATCATTCAAAGCATCCAAGAAGTCAAAGAAAAAGGGATATAAAAAGGAAAAAGAAAATAGCAGCAACAATGACATCTCAGAAGACGATGAATAAGTAGCCAAATTTGTCATAAGAATGAAAAAGGGAACCAAAGACAAATATAGAGGTAAGATTCCATTGATTTGTTTTAATTGTTATGGTATTGGTCTTTTTTATAACAAATGTCCCCATAAGAAAAAGAAAATAAATGAAGAAGATGATTCAAATAGAAAAAAAATGTACGAAGGAAAGAAAACCAAAAATAAATTCTTCAAGAAAAGCTCTTGCACAAAAGAAGAAAACACCTCATCAGACAAATATGAAGACAATGGAAGTGAGACATAAAGTGTTATATTCATGTCAGTAGAATATTCTGATAAAGAAGGCACTGAAGAAGAATATGAAGACACATAAGTTGACTACATAGAATAATTGATGAGTGTCGTAGAAGTTATAAAAAGGGAAAAAAAGAAAAACAAGTCACTACAGGAAGAACTAAAAATAAAAGAGGAATATCAAAGTTACAACTCTGAATAACTAGAATAGATGATCACCAAATCAAAATTCAAGTTGAATAGACAAAAGAATTGAAGAAGCACTCAAAGAATGGTTAGAAGAAAGAGACATGATCATTGGAAATTTGGAAGCAGAGATTGTCACATTGAGAAAATATCTTCAAAAAAAAACATGCAAAACACGTCAAAAGTTTTGGACGATATTATCAGTGGTCAAAGGCTAAATCATGACAAGTCCGGAATTGGATACAATCAAACAAAAAATGGATCAATATCCAAAACAAAATATCAAGAAACACTTCCAAGAAGATATGCAAAGACAACTAGAGGAGACACTAAGTTTTACAAGGAATATCACAGGGGAACCCCTCCACCCAAAAGGTTTAGATTTTAGAATCAACGACAGTTAGAAACAAGCAGGACTCAAGAAGAAGAAGGATTCAGAAGAGTGACTCCTTTCATAATATCTTCAACTCCCAGGTATCAAACTATGTTTTTTGGTTTATGTTATGCATGTAATAATTTTGGACATAAAGTTGTAAATTGGAGAGAAAATAGCAGAAACAAAAACAACTTTAGAAGTTATGCACAAAATGTTTATCCAAGAATTTCTTGTAAAACACAAAGAAGAAGCTACAACATGTTTGAATACTTGAGCACTGAAGTGGAATTCTAAAAGTGAAACAACTTTGGACACATGGCCAAATATTGTAGAAAGATAGTCCCTCTAGAGAATCACAACAGAATAACAACAGTAACAAACATGAACCTCAACAGAGAATATGGATAAGAAATTAGAATCAATATAATAATTAAGAATGCACACTCACTCTACAAGATAAACACAAGAAACATGGTTGGTATGTTGACAATGGCTGCTCAAAGCACATGCCAGGTGATGAGGACATGTTTCTAACATTGAGAAAGGAAAGAGATAGATCAAAATATTTTGGAAATGACGACTCATCTAGAATCATTGGAAGAGGCACAATCAGAATTGGAAACAAGGATATCAAGGAAAAAAATGTTCTACTAGTGGAAGATATGAAACATAATCTTCTAAGTGTAATTCAAATGTGTGACCAAGGTCACAAACTTGTGTTTGACTCATAGAAGTGTGAGATAAGAAAAGAAGGTTCATGCATATTGGTTGCAATAGGTGTAAGAACTTCAATAAAAATATATGTATTAAGTGAAATTGGCAATGACAAGTGTTGTGTAGGAAAGGAAGATGAAGTTTGCTAACTTTTGACAACCTAGTTAAATTCAACAAAAAGGAAGCAGTCAGAGAAATGCTCCAAATCATGAAGCCAACCAACAACTTACGCAAGCATTTCCAGCAAGGAAAACAAACAAAGACCAAATTCAAATCAAAGGAATACTCCACAACAAGACCACTAGAAATTGTGAATATTGATCTAGTTGGACCAAATAGAACAAATGGATTAAAAGGTGAGCAATATTTATGTTATTGGTTGATGATTATACAAGGATGACTACATTTTTTTTTTCTCATGAAGAATTCAGAAGTATTCAATAACTTCAAGGTATACAAGGAAAAGGTTGAAAATGAAATGGATTCAAAAATCAAGTGTTTGAGATCTGATAATGGAGGACAGTTTAATTCAAACGAATTTATGGATTTCTGTAGCAAGCATGGAATAAAAAGGAAATTATCAATTGATAAGAAACCTCAATAGAATGGAGTTGTCAAAAGGAAGAAAATGACAGTACAAGAAATGGATAAAACAATGTTAATGGATTCCAAGTTGATAGATGTATTTTAGGAACATGCAGTGCATACAACAGTTCACATTCAAAACAATGTAATGCTAAAAACCAACAATGAGAAAACTCCCTATGAGATATGGAAAGGAAAACCAACGAATGTGAAGCACTTCAAAGTTTTTGGAAGAAAATGCTACATCAAAAGAGAAGATGGAAAAATGGGAAAGTTTGATTCTCGTGTGGAAAAAGGAATACTTGTTGGGTACTCAAGTACAAGGAAAGCATACAAATGTTTCAATATAAGGCTCAACAAAGTTGTGGAAAGCATCAATGTGATGGTTGATGAGATAGGTGGCTGGAAAATAAAGGAAGAAGAAAAGGATTCAGTGGAACAGGTTCATGAAGAAGAAGAAAAGGATGAAGAAGTACCAGAAGGGGAATATGAATAAGTTTAGATAGAATTATAAGAGAAAGAACAAAAAGCACCTTCAAAGACACCTAGAAAATGAATACAAAAGAATCATCCCGTTATCACTCCGAGAAACTCTTTGTGGTTGTGGGTAAAAGATGCTTGGTAACTTAAGGTAAACTTGTTTTTGTGTTTATGTATGTGTGGATCAATGGGATAACTCAATTACAGTATGGCATTCAGACAATAAAAATGAAAATCAAATAAACCAGTGCTCTCAAGGATTAATGATCAGGTGATAGCTTTCAATGGGTGAGAAAACAATGTTTATAAACCGAATACAAAGTGTAGGGTTTAATAAACAATGATAAGAAACTTAATATCAAGTTATGAGCTAGCCAATGAGATAACAATCATTTTGTAGCTAAAACAACTTTATTAAAAGTACAGAAGGAAAATGAGAATCTGACATCAATAGAGAGAGAAAACTGTGATTTGTATTATCATAGTAAAAGTCTGTTTACAACATAATATAGTCCTCTATCTAGAATCGAACGCTTGGTATGTCAAAAAGACAGGCATTTATAGCCTTTACAAGAAGTCTCGGATCCTGGAAAACTAGATCTGAATTTCTAAATATAGAAAGCAGAAAACTAACTAAATACAATAGGATAATAAAAGAACTAGTTCTTAGGAATCGAATTTTCTTCATAGTTGGTCTTTGGCATCTGGTCTTCATCATTTCTATGTCTATGATGTGTCAAGGAGGAAAAGACACATGTCTTCAGTGGCTGGAAATATTTCAACAACTGTGAACAAATCTTTAGTTGACCAATTAAGCATTCACCTCCAAAATCTCCATGAATCTTTGAAACTGAATATTTCCTGATTTGGTGATTAATCTTTTGATACTCTCTTCTCCTTTAAATCACTCCAAAATCACTCTGTTCGAGCTCAACTCTTCAAAATTCTCATTCTATAGTTTCACCAGCTATTTTGCCTTAGGATTTGCTAATTAGCTGATGGAAGCTCTGTTTTTCAACAACTAATTGGTTATAATTTCACCTTCTTTGCTGGTGAAAGCTTTGTTTTGATAAAAAAGGAAACCTTTCGTATTCAAAATTGTTGTTCCATCAAAAATCAGTATTCATTTGATTGCTCTCCCTACAAATTTATTGCAACCTGGGCTAGCACCTATAAATCTGGATGTGTGTTAATTTTTTCCTTCAATTTTTTTATTTTCCTCTTCAAGCGCTTAGCTAACCACCATAAGCTATTATAATCCTTTGTGATATTTTTCTTCTTCTTCTTGTCTTCAATTCTTTCATGTGTTATCTTCTCAAAAGCTACATTTGTCTTTGCAAAATTCTCTAATAAAGATTTATGTCTTGCCTTTATCACCCTTTCCAGAACCTCCTGTTGTTCTATTACCTCTTTCAACTCCTTAATCTTTTGTGATTTATTTGATTTCTTATTTCTTGAGGTTTCACCTTCATATTTGGGAGTAAAATATTCACAATCCTATGCAGTTTCCATGGAGTGCTCTGGACTTTTGATGGATGGACTTTCATCTTCCTTTTATGGTTCTGTGTCTGAATCTATGTATGGCAGATTTAGAGCATTTGTCTTTTTCACTGTAGATTGCTCTGAGTTTGTTTCAAAATCTAGTTTCTTTTTAGCTTTCTTGGGCTTTATGCTAGAATTTTTGTTTTCTGGTGGCTTTGGGAGAGATCTCCTCCTCCTTGAGAAACTCTAAGGAGTTGACTGCTTCTTGCCTGCTTTCTTCTTTTCATTTATAGGTTGATTTTGGGTCTCAAAATCTTCCCATAAGAGAAAGTGTTGCCAAGTTCTTTCTCTTCGTCTCAGTTCTTCCAAGATGATCATTTTAATCAGGCCATAATGACAAAGGGAATTTTTGATGCTAAAAGGTTTGACTCTGATCTTATTACACACCTTGGTTAGGCTCTTATGAAGAAAGACAGGCAAATTTAGAAGGACCTTCCCTGTGAAGTGATATAGGAGTCTAAAATGATATAACATTAACTTGTCATACCTGCCCTATGAGGTTAAGTATAACTAAATGTCTTTGAATAGATATTTCCATTCATCTTCAAGGTAAGAAACAGGGATGCTTTTATTCCAGGTTATGCTTCGAAATTCTATCTTGAGGTATACCCTAAAATCCAAGTTCTTGGTCACTATTGTTTTAAACCAACTTTGGCCTGTTCTAGGTAAGCCAATTGCTGAAGCGATGGCAGCTTCATCAACTATCAGTTCTAGAGAGCCCACTGTAGCTTTCTTTCCATTGTATGACTTTGAAAAAATCTCTGTTGTTGCCTGGTGATAACCTTCCTGTAACCTTTCCACATATGTCATACAACCTGTGTCTGAGAATCACTTCTGCACCTCTGAGTAAGAATAAAAAAAGGATAAATTATCTAACTCTTTCCTCAGAAGTATCCCTCCTTGCTTCCTTGCCATATGCAACTTAATCATCAATTGATTCGCACACGGTTAACATAGTAATCTTCTTAATAAGGAAAAGGTTGGCGCTGGTGAAAATGACCCTGTGTTGTCAATTGAAATATGAAACCTCATAATAGAAATTTTGAACACCACGAGTTCAAAATAAGAAATGGTGATTTGATTTGATGTCGCTAGATAGCTGGTACTTTACCCTCTGGTTGCAATGATGATTAAGAGTTCGTCACCTCAAACCCTCCTCTTGTTTCTGCACAAAATACGTGAGCACAATCTGTCATGATGTCATGCTAGAATGTGATGAAACAGTGTCATCATTCATTTGCTTCCATTAGCTTGCCATGATGATTGTATGACGTGTGTCCAGCGTATCCTTTTTGGGTTTATGAAGTCGTTGGAGGAAAATCCGTGTTAGTGCTTTCACCGGCTCGCTTGCTGCAGGGAGTACACTTTAACCATTGAAAACTGAGGCTTTCACAAACTAACTTCAACTTCAAAACATATGTTAGCTGTTGAAAGGATTTTTCTTAAATTTTTGAAAAGACCTTTTGAGGATCGATTTATTTCTAGGATAAAATCTTAAATCCTATGTTTTGACACTTCTAAATTCTAAAAATTTATATAGAACCCTATTTTATGACCATTCTATCACCTACAAAATGGAACAAATTGATTGATTCATTTTGGGATATAACACATCCATTGGATCATATTATCAGGAACAAAGATGCATGACTTGAGACTAGAAGAAGAATAAGTTCACCAGAACAACTGCACCTAGTACTCTTATATTTGATTGAACCAAAAACTTTTGAAGAAGCCAACAATGATGAATTTTGGATAAAGGCCATGGATGAAGAGTTGGATCAGATATAGAAGAATGACACTTGGGAATTGGTTCCAAGACCAAAGTACAAGAATGTGATTGACACAATGTGGTTCTTCATAAATAAATTGAATGAATATGGACATGTTACCATGAACAAATCTAGATTGGTATGTAAAGGATACACATAGGTTGAAGGTATCAAATTTGAAGAGACATTTTCCCCAATTGCCAGAATGGAATAGATCATATTGATCCTAGCTTATGCATGATCCAAGAATATTAAATTGTATCATATGGACGTGGAATCAACCTTTTTGAATAGGGAACTAGAAGAAGAAGTCTACATTGAGAAACCAGAAGGATTTTAGTTGTCATAGAAATAAGATTATGTTTACAAGTTGAAGAATGCTTTGTGTGGTCTAAAACAAGCCCCCTGAGCATGGTATTCTAGACTGGAAAAATATCTATAGTAGAAAGGGTTCAAAAAAGGAAATACAGACAACAACCTCTACATCAAGGTAACTCAAGGTAGTATTTTATTAAATGAATTTTATGTTGATGATATTATTTTTGGAAGTGATGATGACAGGTTGAGCCAGAAATTTACAAAGGATATGCATAATGAATTTGAAATGTCATTACTTGGATAACTATCCTTCTTTTTGGGTCTTCAAATATGTCAAAGAAACCATGGCATTTTTATTTCTCAAACCAAATATATCAGAAAAATACTAAAGAGGCTCGGAATGGAAGATTGCAAACTAGTCAATAATCCTATGAAAATCGGTTGAAAATTAAGTTAAGATGATGATTCAAAGTATAAAAATCAAAGGTAGTATATCTCAATGATTGGTAGTTTACTCTATGTGACAACTTCCAAACCAAATGTAATGTAGGTAGTTGGACATGTGGCATGATTTCAAGCAGCACCAAAGGAATAACATGTTCTAGCAGTAAAGAGGATATTTAGATATCTTAATTGTACATAAGAGTTTGGATTATGGTATCCAAAATGAAAGGATTTAACACTTATTTCCTACACATATGCAGATTGGGTAGGTTGCATTGAAGATTGGAGAAGCACAAGTGTATCATCAATCTACTTGGGTGAGTGGTTGACATCTTGGCTAAGAAAGAAATAGTCATCAATATCATTGTCTATAGCCGAAGCAGAGTATATTGTAGTAGAAACATGTTGTACATAGGTTCTATGGATGAAACAAACTCTGAGATATATACAGGTTGAATATGATGATCCCATTCCAATATATTTTGATAATACAAGTGCCATCAATATCTCAAAGAATCCAATGATGCACTCCAAGATGAAGCACATTCCAATCAAGTATCACTTTCTACAGGAAAAAAAGAAAAGGTTGCAGATATCTTTACAAAACTGCTTCCAAGGGAATATTTTGAATATCTTCAATAGAGAATCAGAGTAATTTCTACTCCAAAATGAATGTTTTTTAATGATTATCTTATATGTCTTATATTTACATGAGGAAGCACCGTAAAGAGGATAGTTCAGTTTGGGCGAGCAATTTTAGGAAGATTTCAATCAGGGGGAGTATCCCCAAAGACAGTTCAGTTAGGGGGAGCATCCCCGATGGAAAGTTATATTTTCCATTGATGTCAAATGGGGAGAGATCCATCAGATGCATGAACAAAGAGTTATATCCTTGGAGAGAGAGGACAGAGGCATGTTTCCAAGGGGAATGATGGTCACAGAGGGAGCATGAGAGATGCGACTTCAGTATTACATCTATTCCATCAGATTGCTTCCATCAATGCCAAAGGGGGATATTTTTTATTAATTGTGTTGGTTGTCATTGATGTCAACCCTTGAATCAAGTCTAGTAGTAAATTTAGTTAGCTCCAAAAGTATGGTTAAGGTAATTTAGGTATGACGGTATGAAGTTTAGTATATTTTTAGGTAATACTATTCTATATGGATAGTACATGTCATGCCATTTTTGGGGATATGTGGAATGCCACATAACTCCTCACGGTTAGAGAGTTATGGAATTGTGAAGTTGGAGAACCCTCTTGAGCTATCTAGAAGCCCCTAGAAGGTCAAAGAAGTCAAATCATTCTAGAAACTCCTAGAATAATTTGACTAGTGATAATGGGTGAAACTATGAGTTGATCATGGGCTAAGTTGTTGCAATAAGAAAATAATTAAAAATAAATTAGTTGCAACTAGAAGTGGAGAGTTTACTATTTATGGATAAAATGGTTATAAGTGGACAAGTGGTTAGAAGTGAGTTATCCCTAAAAAGAAGGAAGTTGTGTTAAGTTGGTTAGAAGGTAAACGCTTGAGGAAGCTACATGGAGGTATAAATAAGAGATAAAGGCTCTCCTATTAGCACTAATTGAGAAAATTGAATATCTATTATTGTGTAAGGTTTATTACAGGTACTCATTAATACATCTGAAGTTATGCAAGTCTAAAGTAGCACGAAGGGTTGATGATGAAAGTTTTGGATTTGTAGAAATACTAAAAAATCCCTAGTTTTTAAGGTGTACAAAACAAGCCCGCAGGGGTGCAGTCTAGTGGCGAGCGGACGTACAGTTAAGGCATTCGTGCTGCTAAGCAGGTCACGAGTTCAAACCTCATATTATCTGGAGGCCAGGTTTGCAGGAAGTGTGGTTCTCCCTAGGGGTTATAAGGCAGCCAGCAGGGATTCGACCCCATGTCATGCGGCATCCAGATACTACCGTCATTACCGATTACTCTAGATACAAAAAAAGAAGGTGTACACAGCTTGCAGTGGATAAGGGCGCATACATACGGGGGACAGAAGTATAACAAGGAACGTACATGTGAGAAAATCCATGAAAGCTTGAGTTGTTAAGGTTGTTAGGTTCTCAAATTCTGAAAGTAAGCTCCCAGGAAGGTCTACAATGATTAGGTACAACATATCTATCTACATATTCAAAAGGTATGTCATATTCTTATGTGTAGTTGGATATTGTTGTC
>JASDQU010372368.1:60021-81639 GCA_032191745.1 Picea mariana
TAATCTAGATTTAAAAAAAAAAATGTTTTTTTAATTTTTATTTTAATATTTTTTTATATATAACAAATTCAACAAAATGATATAGTTTACATCAAAATGAATTTAAAACAAATTTAAATCAAATAAATAAAATATTTTGAAAAGTATGTAAATTAATATTATTAATATTAGTATAAATTTTTATTCTTTTCTTTTTTAAAAGTCATTATAACTAATAATTCATTAAAATTTATGATGTTTATTTTACAATAACTATCTTAATTCAAACACACACACACACATATATATATATATACCTTCTCTTAAATGTGTCCATTTCTTGATTTTCTCTTTTCCACTTTCTCCTTCCCAAAAAAAATAACATGATTTAAGTGTTCTATAAATTTTAGCTAAACTCTTCTCAACAAACCTTAACAAGCTCACAAGCTAACCTTCCATAAGCCCAACCTTGCAAGACACTATTTTTTTTTAAATTTTGTGGGCTCATAACCCAATCACGTGATTCCCACAACCTCTTATATACCACAACCTATCACCCATAAATTCATTTATGGAAAACATCTTCTCTACCTTAAACAAAATAGTTTACCCTATATTTTCTGTTTTGGAATTGCAATATTAAATGTATTATGTCTGTGTTCTAAATCATTTTTTTAGATTTATTATTATTTTTTAAATTCTTGCTATTTTAAGGGACACCAAGTGCAAGGGTGGTGGTGGTGTGGTTATTCTATACCCTAAAGGACATGTGAAGGAAACATTTTGTTGCCTGGGATTGGGATTGCAACATACAACATTTGTTTCCTACTAAGACCTCAAGCTCATAGTGCAATATATAACACTTTTGTTGTGATTAGTTTCTCATGGTTTTCATTTGTAGTAGGCTATTTGAACAACACCCTACATTAGAAGGCAACCTTCTCGTGATCCATAGGTTGGGTGTAGGTCTAATCTTTAGCTACAAGTTTGAAGTTTGAAGGTTTCTAGTTGAAATCCTTTGTTAAAGCCCATGTTAGTGTAATAGTGGGCATATGTAGTAATATGTCTTCTTTGCATTTCCACACCCTTAAAGTGGAATTTGGTTGATGAATTTCCTTTTCCCTACAATGAATCAAAACCCTAGAAGTGAAATGGAATCTTAGGCATTCTTATCCGACTAGGGGTGATAGGGCTGATGGAGAGAGTATTCATTCCAGAATTAAATGTTGGAGTCCATGATGTCGTGTAGAATATTACTCTATTCCTTCTTTTCACTAAAACAAAGGGTTGGAGTTGAAATTATGGTGTTAGTCTTTTGTTAGGTTGATTCCAAAATGAAGAAATATTTTGCGCACAAGCAAATACAGGCTTCAACCTTTATTTTTGACTTCCAAGTTTTGGAGACCCAATGTTGTAGATATGTTAGTTTTGGCTAGAGGCCATCAAACCTACAAATGAGTGTGTTCTCTTGAAGGAAGTTTAACTTCTCAACTACATCTTCTACCACACTGCTATGGATGGGTTTAATTATTCATTTACAGTTTGGAATTTGGGTAGCTAAGGAATATTTTCCATGAGGTTTTCATTTAACACCACATCCTTGAAATATTTCCTTGGATTTATGACAAAGGAGGACAACGAGTTGGAGAGGGAAAATACATAATTTTGTAAACTTGTTGTAATTGGGAAATATATAACACTTTTCTTGTGAATAGTTTCTCATGGTTTTCATTTGTAGTAGGCTTATATAAAAGAAGATAAATTTATTTTGGTATTATCTTATCATTAAGAAAAGTAATATTAATGAGCAAGGAATTAATGATACTTTTAACCTCAAAAATGATGGAATCGCACAAGAAACATATCCAATGGATTGTTGATGCTAAGGTAAAATCACATTTTTCTTTTGTTTTTTAGAAATGCTCATCATTTGCAGGGTCAACATTTCGATCATTGGCTAAGAAACCACAACCCAGGGTCATCTAAGCCGTCAAAATCACCCGGGGATCGCACCTAGCCTGGGTCACACCAACCATTAACATGGATGGCTTTGGGTGTCTCCTCCCGACTAAACACACCGAAGAATATTGAAATTAGGTCGCCTAGCAAACGAAACTTACATGTTAACCAGTTGAGCTAGCAAAAATTGACAAGGTAAAATCACGTTACTTAAAGTTGGGGTCTACATTTTGTGAATTTCTTGCAATTCCCAATAATATGTACTTTTTTATTAAATTCTCATGGTTTTCTTTCCTTATATGCTTAAGCAAAGGAGGAAAATTTATGTGGGTATTATCTTATGCAATTCTGTCAAATACTATCTGAAATTCCTAAGTGGTAGGAAAAATTCACAACCTTTTCACCTCATTAACTAGTAAAAATAAGCTTGAGAAAATTATATCCCTTTTATTATCTCTTATTATAAGAAATATTTTGCGCACAAGCAAATAAAGGCTTCATCCTTTATTTTTGACTTCCAAGTTTTGGAGATCCAATGTTGTAGATAGTTTTGGCGAGAGGACATCAACCCTGCAAATGAGTGTGATTACTTTATGTAGTTTTTATGAAAGAAAACAACCTAGTCTAAGATGAAACTTTAATAAACTAAATGATCATGGGTGAGTGGCATTATTCACTTCGCAATAACAATTGGGCAATAAAACCCATGAACAAAGTTGCTTTACATTTAATTAATCACTTCAATGTGTCATTATGGTGATTCTTAATGAGTTCATAGGTTAACTAAGTCCATGGAAATTCATAATTGTGTTGAGGAGAAGTTTGATAAGAATCAATTTATATATGATTTATAAATGAGTACACACAATTGGCCATTGCTTCATGAGTCATTCATGCATATTTAATAGTGTAGATTATGCATCATAGTGAATAACCCCTTATGTAATTTCAGATTAATAAAAAGTGTTGGTTCAAGATATGCTAAAAGTTAGGTTGCACAACTTAGTGTTGTGACCCAGTTGCACATGATGGAGATGATTGCACTAACACCTTATTGTGCAACCTTGTGGGTTGGCACCACCATAATAAGTGCCACAACATAGAACACATAGATTTTGAGAACTCGGTAAGTTTCATGACAAATTTTCTTACTACAAACCTGTCTCTTCCTCTTCCCCATTTTTATGTATATTCATTATATTATATAGAATATGAATGCATGAGACATGAAACACTTTAAATATATATATATATATATATATATATATATATATATATATATATAGAGAGAGAGAGAGAGAGAGAGAGTACTTTGATTCTTCACGATGTTCATATGTTGCACATTTTCTTTGTTAGTAAAATTCACAATCTAGTTTTGTTCAAACAATTTTGTCATTGTTTGTGTCAATTTTATTTGACTAGTTAAGGATATAATTTGTGCCATAGTATTAATATTGGCATATTGTTTAGGGGAATTTTTTTGCTAATTGACTATTTTTTAGCCATTTTCCGAAGAAAAAAAATTCACCAATTCATTAAAAATTCTCCTATTTTTTACATAAACATGATTAAATTGATAATTTTTTTTCACACGAAAAAAACAGTTCCACTGTTATTCTTATTAGAATCAAATGAAACTTCTGATTACATTAGACAGACTTCCATGTATGGAATAATCCTGTTCTATTCCAACTGAAACCTGGGAATACTTTATTTGTCTATTGCCTTTTTAACCAATAATATTTCTGGTTGTTGTCACCTTATAGGATATGTAGTTTGTTGTCTCTAATTGTAGTTCCACTGACATTCTCTTCAAAATATAGCCACCCTGGTTTATCCTTAAGAGATTTCTTGGATAGGCTATCAACTATTTTATTAAACTGCCTATGAATGTGCATGAAGTTTAATGTTTCAAAGCCTTGCTTTAAGTTGCTAATCTTATCCTTCCAATGGCTAAGGTAGATTAGATCTAGGTTAGCTTTGTCACTTATCCAATCAATGGTGACCTTAGAGTCCCCTGCCACCATTAATTTCTTGAAAGAGAAGTGTGTGGCAAGATGTAGGAGTCCCCATAATCCCATCAACTCAGCTTTCATATTATTCCCTATACCTCCAGCAAAATGTGCTTGGATGTTGTGTTCGGGTGTGATTTTTAAGTAAATACCTATACCACACTTGTCTGCTAAAGCTACGCCATCAAAGAAACTAGCAATGATTAAATTGATAATGTTCACCAAAAATTTATAGGTTTTAATAGTAAATTATATGTTTTTTTATTAAGTATTGGACTACATATCTATATGTATGATTTTTCAAAACGAAATAGTATTGTGAGAAATTTCACCATGTGGACAGGTTGAACTCCCCCTAGCTGGGTTTTCTTCGGTCTAGGACATAAGAGAACAAGTGGAAACTAACATCCATCTTTCTTATCTATTTATGCATGAAATTTAAGGAGCAGAAGAAAAGAAATGAGATCTAACCTTTTTCCTGTAGGTTGTCCTCATTGCTCCAATGTCGAATCCAATCCAAGATCTTGAACATAAAAGCCACTCTTGCAACCTTTCCACAAAAAGAAAAAAAAAACTTATTTTCTACTTGTGCAACGTTATATAAAGAACTAATTTAACTAAGCTGACAAGTATGAACATTCATACATTAACTTAAGCAAGACAAGAATGTGGAAATAGGCCAAGTTGTATTAATGAAAGAAACATTGGATGCTTACAACCATGTTAATGTGATGCAAGCTTTCCTCCAAGCATATCCTTTCCATCCCCCTTCGTACACTGCTTGATGGTAATGAGAATGCTTCTGAACTCTCAAGCCTTCCAAGCATTTATTCTCTTGAATGTCTCAATAACAGAGGTTTCATATTCTTAATACTCTTTTTTTCAAGCCCTTGAATGGCCTTGCTTATACAACAAATTGGGAGGTTTAACCACCACAACAAATCAAGGCAATGGTTGATATCTTCACTCCTTAGGTTAAGATTTAGTACCCAAAATGGATGGAATATGGATGACTCTAGCACATGAGTCATATCTCGACCATAACCACTCAAGAGTATCTTGGGATTTTCCCATAGAAAAAGGTGGGTTAGCTCTAACAAGACTAATGCTCCACCAAGGCTTGACACAGAGCGTTACTAACGCTCTGACACAGTGTAATATGGAGAGTTAACGCTCCCCATACATGGGAAGGGGGGCATTAGTTCTCAAACAAGGCTTAAAACTCAAGGTAAAAAGTGGTTTTTCAACCTTCAAATGATGAGTTTTCTTCACCAATATGTCTAGGGAAGATGACCAAAACTTCCAAATGATGATAGAGATGTGACATTCAATTGCAAAACTTAGTAGAACATAAGTGCGGAACTTAGGAATGTGGAAAATAGACATCTACATAAGTGATACATACGTGTGACACTTAGTAGAATACTATACATAAGTGTGCCACTCAGTAGTGTGAAAATTTGATGTGTAACAAATAGTCACGTATAATACTATACATATGCATAGTATTTGAATCCTTAAAAAATACCCTAATTAAGATTTTATATAGAGAAATAGAATATCTGTAATTTGTATTGTGGTTATGTGTTTCATAACTTCACTCCCATTTTGAGAAATTTGGTATCATGGCAATGGTTTGCATGCATTAAAAATTTTGTGTACAATTTACGGTTAAGATTTGTTGTCAAACAAACAAGATGGAAGACTAATTGTAGAGTTGAATTAGGGTGCATGAGGAAGGATTTGCTAACCTTGATGGAAAAATGATGGATCTACATAGACACATGATTGGCATCACTTAGATGCTACATATTTTGGCCACTATTGTTGCAACACGTAGGTCTAGATTCCTTATAGAACATCGTGAACAATTCCATTCTAAATTATGTTGGACACATCGACAACACTGAGAGGGGGGGAGAATCAGTGTAGGGCTCTTTTTACTCCTTTACAAAAACACCTTAGTTAGCAATCACCATTTACTCATCATTCATTACTTTCATTTATAACAAGTTGTATGTAAACATATCGTCAACAACAAATATCATCAATAAGCCATCACCATGGGGAACACAAGGAACAAATGATATATGTATAAGTTTCTTTTATATTACAGACTACAATCCTTGGGGGGTTTTTAACAACAACTTAATAGAGAAAAAACTCCACAAGAGCACCAACTCTCAATGCAATACTCGACTTGCAAATATCAACACCAATTGAGAAGAGGAATCAATGCTCAACATATACCAATCTATCAACAGGTACACGACTTGTTTATACTACAGCCTGCGTATGTACACATCTTGCCTATACTAGAGCATGTGTATGTGCGTTCCCTGACCCACTGTTAGCCTGTGTACACTTTCAGAAATTAGGGTTTTTGAAACTTCAACCTTCTGAACCTTCAGACCCTTTCTTCCTCTGTCACATCCACTTCTGATATTGTCACTGCACTCTACCTTTCACTGCCCAATCTATACCATAACCAATCACAAACATATATATTCCATCCAACAACCTATGCATGCTCCTCATATATACACAATTACAGATCATGGACATCTCTCAAACAAAACTAAATTGAACTACTCAACCAATCAACTACCATATTCAAACATCAATATAGCCATACAAAAAATACCTCAAGAATTCACCATACCATGAAAAAATCTAAGAATGAAGACATCAGATAACCACACCATATATTTTGTAGCATATATGAACCAGTAGACCATTGTTCTAGGAACTTGCTTCAGACTTCAGGAACCTAGAACCAACACTTGCTCAAGCTTCTATGGATTTTCCCTCATGTATGCTCCCTATTATACTGTTAGCATGCGTATGTATGCACCTTATTATATTTATAGCCCACATACGTACACAACCTATTACACAGATATCCCGCGTACACCTTAGAAACTAGGGTTTTTCGGTATTTATGAAACTCCAAAACGTTTGTCGTCAATACCTCAGACTTACAAAACTTCTGATGCATCCATGAGTGTCTGCTATGAAAATTTCACCAAGAATGTAACTTCAATATTATCAATAGATTCACCACCACAAGGGACCCTTTCTCTCTTATTTATACTTCTCCAAGTAGCTTCCTCATCTAACCAACTCTAACCAACTTCCTTCTTTTAGGGGATAAACCACTTCTAACCACTTTTTCCACTTCTAACCCACTTTGCTACAAATAGTAAATTCTCCACTTCTAGTTGCAACTAATTTATTTTTAATTGTTTTCTTGTTGCAACCACTTAACCCATGACTAACCATTTTGACTAGTCAACTTTCTTCTAGGATCTTCTAGAATAATTTGACTTTTTTGACCTTCTAGAGGCTTCTAGACAACACATGAGGGTTCTCCAACTTCACAAGGCCATAACTCTCTAATCGTGAGGAGCTATGTGATGTTCCACATATCACCGGAAATGGCATGATGAACACTATCCATCTATAATTGTCTCACTTACAAATTCATGGATTACAATATTCCACAATCAATCCTTGGGTTCCTTAACCACACATCTAGTTTGACTCAACCACTTAACCATTTGGACTTCACAAAGAATCTTCCTGTGAGGGATTTCACCATAAGGGGACCACTTTGGAGTTCATCCATTTGGTACTTCCTATCATCCATGACAAGACAACAATGACCAACCTTTACATCATCTCATCTATACATCAATCCATGACAATACATCACTATGACACCACTTGACATATTTGACATCAATTACATCTATGAAAGCATAGGCCATCAATCAATACATCAATGATACTACGACAAGACATCAACTCTTTGACATCAATCATTTGACATTAATGACAACATAATGCAAAAATATCCCCCTTTGGCATTGATGGAAATACCAACATTGATGTCAACACCAGTCATTGATGGCAACAAGTAGACATGGAACTGTTATTCATCAATAGTCATCTCAATCACATCAATGTGACTATGTCTCACCCTTTGACATCAATGGAAAAGGGTAGTTATCTCCTTGGGAATTCTCCCCTGCCTGAACTCTCCTTGGGGATTCTCCCCCTGTCTATATTCCTTTTAGATTTCTATGAATAATCTCTCCCATTTTGAACAAGGGATATTATTATGATGCAATGATCAAAACATATCGCTCATGCTCCCCTTGTGACCATCGCTCCCCCTGGAAACATGCCTCTCCAAGAATCTAACTCTTCAAGCATCTATCTCTCTATCATGCATGTGATGAATATCTCCTCCTTGAATCATGGGAAGTAGAATAACTCCCCATGTGTGTATGTCGCCCCCTATATTCTTTGCAAGATGAAAAATATGATGCTACTACATTCTGCTTATGCTGCAAATACTACTGCTCAACTAAAACATAGATGATTTCTTCTTCCTATGACGATCCTTGGACCTATCCATGCATGTGACTCGTGCCATACCACACTTCATGAATCAAAAAGATATGTCAACAATGAATAGAGAATCATGAACAAAACATCAACCACGTACATCTTGTGCCATGTTGAAGTTTATACTTATACAACTAGTAGTTACAGTTCTTCTTTATTAGTATAATCATTTAGCACATTAGTTGCATAAATAAGATCATTGAAAGAGAGGCAATCACAAAAAAATAGAGACAAACAGATTATCCTGGGAAACCCTCATGGGGGAGAAAACCCAACAAAAACTTCCTCAATACAGATAGACCAAAGACCGAACAAAAGATCCTCCTCTACTCCTTCACTAGGAAGAGTAGTGCACTACTTAACCAAGATATACCAAGACACATACCAAGAACCCTCCTTGATGTCACACTTAGTTGCAGTAATAGTTCCTCCAATACTTGTGCACTTCTTCATAGATGCAAAGCTAGTGTGGTGAGTGTGTCCAAATGAGGCGTTGGCCACCCTTATAAATAGTGGTCTGGCCAGCCTAAAATTAGGTCTGGACTGACCTGTCACTTTACCTTCTTAATTTACATTCAGTTGTCAAGGCACAATAGGGACGAATTTTACTAAGGCACAATAGGGACTAATTAAATATAATATAATAATATTATTTAACTCTCTCTCAGGTAGAATATTCTTCAAAGTTACAATAATTCAACACTCCCCCTTAACAAGAAGGGTATTCTACTAAAAATATTAATAACAACTGACTGGACTCAATACATCATCAAGAGGAGGGGACATTGTCATTAGAATTAGGAACATTGTTGTTCATATCTATAGGTCATCAAAAAAAATTCTCATCATCAACATCAGTAGAAACTTAACATCATCGTCATCTGCAACGCGGAGCTAGAGTAACATCATCATCATCAACAACATAAAAGTGGAACATAAACATGAACAATAGCATGAAGCTAGAACAACAACATCAATGCCATCAACATGAAGCTGGAACATCAATAGCAATAACATGAAGTTGGAACAACATCATCATCATAAACAACATGAAGTTGGAACATCAACATCAATAACACAAAGTTGGAATAACATCATCATCATAATCAACATGAAGCTAGAACATCAACATCAATATGTGGCAATAGAATGTGGCAGGTGCATCAACAACATGTGTGGTACTCTGACATACCGTCCTTACCGGACCTTTGGGATCTGCTCAGGAATCATAAGATTCCCTAGGATATAAAATCCTAACAAGCTACCACGTGGTACTCTGATAGACCGTCGTTATCGGACCTTCAGGATCTTCCCAGGAATCATAAGATTCCCTAGGATATAAAATCCTAACTGAGCTACCACTACTAACCATAACTGGCATATACATGCACAGGTACTATGATAGAGAATCCTTACCGAATCTTCAAGATTTGCCTAGGAATGATCAGTCCCCTAGGATATAAAATACTAACTGATCTACTTGTTGTTGGTTAGGATACCATAGTATCATCAACATCACTCCCCCTTTCGAGGGAGGTCCTTTAAAACAACACCAAGATTGTCTCAGAAGTACTCAAACTTCACACGAGGCAAAGGCTTAGTCAACACATCTGCAACCTACTCATTTGTGCCAACATTTTGGAGCTTTACAACTCCCTTCTGCACCATGTCACGAATGTAGTGATACCAGATATCTATGTACTTCATCTTATCATGGAACACTGGGTTCTCTGTCATCTTTATGAAACTCTGGTTATCACATAGAATCATGGTAGCTTCCATATCCATATCGAACAAACCTGTCAACAAATTTCAAATCCATATGGCTTCAAAATTGGCGGAGCATGCTGCAATGTACTCTGCTTCTTCTGTACTAAGAGAAATACTAGATTGATTCCTTCTTTGCCACGAAGTCATGGTTGACCCCAAATTGAAACAACATCCCGAAGTTCTTTTTCTGTCTGAAGCACTTCCATCCCAATATGAATCAGTATATCCATACAATCTGAAGTCATGATCTACAATATAACAGAGACCAAAATCCAATGTACCCTTAAGGTATCTCATCACATGCTTTGCAGCTACAAGGTGAACGCATTTGGGCTGCACCAGATAATGACTCAAGGTGTTCACATCAAAGTATATATCTGGCATGGTATTTCGTCAGATACATCAGCAAACCAATCATCTATATGTGTAGGATAACACCAACTATTTCTGACAAAGTATCAACCAATAACTTCATATTTGTCTCCATAGGAGTGGACATGGCTCTACAGTCCATCATGTCGAATATTTTCAGAATTTCCACATCATAATTTCCTTGAATAGGAAAATCTCTTATGGGCTCTGCCATACTTCAAGACCTAAGAAATAGTGCATTGGGCCTAGGTCCTTCATTTCAAATTTAGCAGCAAGCTTTTTCTTACAATCTGTAATGAGATTTTTCTTCATCTAGTACACTTTCTCAACTGTAACTCAATCTGCATAATCATGTGTTGGTTCTATGTTCTTTCTGCAAAGAACTATTTGTCTCACTTCCTGAGAGGATGTCCTCTACTTTTTCTGCAATTGTTCCTTTTGTAATTGGGACTCTGCTCCTACAACTGCTCTTTCTGAAGTTGAGAATGACTGCTCCATTTCCACTGTGGTTTTTTAACTTTGAGAGTAACTCATATACTCTATCACGACAACAACTTTATATGAAACTAAGAGTGGCTCATACTGAAGGTAATTTTTCTTCTTTCATGGAGGTAACTCAATCTCAAATACATGTATTTCTCCCTCTGAATCTCATAATGTATCATAATCATGGTTGTTCTAGCTATCTTCACGAGCACTCAAACTATTTCTTCAATTACTGGAGAAAGTGTCTCATCGTAGTCTTCTCCCTCTTGCTGGGAGAATCCTCTAGACACAAATCAGGCTTAGTACATATTTATATTGCTATATGCAACATGCTTGATCTATTATATCACTCTTGGAATTCACCATTGACTTCCCTTCTTCTCTTAAGGAAAAATCCATATCCCAGTCCTTATAACTAGCTTCCTCCTCTATCACTGAAACAAGGGAATCTTCCCAGGATATTTCATATCTCCTAGAAGTCTCTGAAGATACGATCTAGTCTTCTCAACTCATGGAATTTGTCTATCAGTCCTGGAAGATGTCTGTTTTTCCCATCTAATCCTTTTTGAGATTAGGCTTACACTGAGTCTTGATTTTGTCTGAGTCTACAAAAAAAACTTCATAGTCTCTACAGGATATACTTGGTGTTGAATACCAATTCTTAATATGAAAAGTTGAGTTAGAATTCAAACGAATTATACTTCTTGTCAAGGTGGATTCATTATCCATTGACCAAGTATACTGTGATTTATATTCTAATGTTTGGTCATCTTTGGAGCCTTCTTCTCCATATGAGATACTATGTATCTCAAAAGTAGCTTCTTCTTCATATTCTTTGGTACATGGATATATATGGTCATGTATACAACTTGGATAGTCAGCTCCATGTCTCATATATGCCTCATGCAATCATCACTATAGCTTCCTCAGGGTTATCACCTGTGACCTTCCCAGAACAAGAACAACAAGGGAGAAACCAAAGACAAGAATAATAGTCTTTATAATAATAATAAAACAATAGCAAGAACAATTATCACAATAGCTCCTTTAGAGCCATCACTTGTGACCTACCTGAAACAAGGGTAAAAAGTAAGAAATATAATAATAAGGAACGAGAGAAACACTCTTCTAGTGTTGTGATCAATCATTCCTCCATGGTAACCTGGAGACAAAACAAGAAGCTTCTCCTAGAGGAGATGTTAGTTATATCTAGTAAATGATTACAGTACGAATTTATCTCAATAGTGCTCACATGCTACCAAGTATTCAATAATGAAACTTTTCAAAGATTGTTATCACAACTATAATGTTTAGCAATTATCAAACTTAATATGTGTAAATTTGAATCTTATCAATTTAATCAATCAAACTTGGAACCTGGAGTCTTGTCCTCAAGAATGAGTGTGTTTCTTTTCTTCCAAGTCTCCGTCACTCAAGATGACAAGTATTTTCTTCAACTTGTCCTATGTACTAAGACAATATGCTATCTTAACAGAGATCTAAGTTAGGGAATAAACTCTATAATCTCAATTTTAATCAATCTAATACTTTGACTTTAATTTTGACCAATGGTTAGTATGATAACTTCAACAAATCAAAATGCAACTTGGAAATTCATAAGATTAAAATAATTCCATAACAAGTAGAGGCATATCAAAGTAATCAAACATGGGGTGCATAGTTCCTTTGAATGTGTTGGATCTGAGATCCATGTGGATCTACGATTATTGTTTAGACAAAATATCCTTTCTCTTGCAAATACTATTTAAAATAATGATACAGTTTAAACATATGTAAGTACATAACTCTGATAGCATCGATAGGTAGTGGCACCATCCGACAATAGTGGAAAACAATAACGAATATTTAAAAATTAAAAGGTGCTTCAACTTGTAACTTAAAGTTAGTTAGGGTAAGGTGCACTAGGACAATAAAATTCAGTCCCAACACTTCACAAAAAATTTCACAGCAATTGGTATTGCAGCTAGTGTTGGCACTGCAACTGGTGTTGCAACTGACATGAAGGAACTGTCACTGCAACTGATACTTCAATTGCAACTGCAACTGGTACGGCAATTGCAACTGCAACCTAGGGTTGATGAGAAACCCTAATTCCTCAAACTTTGAACTTCGAAATTTTGAACCAGGGACTAGATGTGCCCTCCTAGATGGTCTTGGTTTCACCAATTTTCTCCAACAAAGGTAAAAATGTCACTCTTAGGGTTTATGCAAAAACCCTAATTTTGTAGTAGCTGCAACATTGAAAACTGAATCTGGGAGAGGGTGCATTGAGGCTAGATACTTCTTTATAAACTATGAATTGGTCTCTTTCATTCCTGTTCTAATACCATGTTGAAGTTTATACTTCTACAACTAGCAGTTACAATTCTTCTTTATTGTTATAATCATTTAGCACATTAGCTGCATAAATAAGATCACTGAAAGAGAGGCAATCACAGAAACAATAGAGACACACAGATTATCTTGAGAAACCCTCATGGGGGAGAAAACCTAGAAAAAAAATCCTCAATAAAGATAGACTGAACAAAAGATCCTCCTATACTCCTTCACTAGGAAGAGTAGCGCACTACTTAACCAATAGATACCAAGACACAGACTAAGAACCCTCCTTTACGTCACACTTAGCTGCAGTAGCAGTTCCTCCAAGACTTGTGCACTTCTTCATAGCTGCAAAGCTAGTGTGGTGAGTGTGTCCAAATGAGGTGTTGGCCTCCCTTATAAATAGTGTTTTGGCCATCCTAAAATTAGTTCTGGGCCGACCTGTCACTTTACCTTCTTAATTTACATTTAGTTGTCAAGAGACAATAGGGCCTAATTAAATATAATATAATAATATTATTCAACTCTCTCTTAGGTAAAATATTCTTTGAGGTTACAATAATTCAACATGTCATACCATGTGCTAACCATGCACATTAATACCATACAATAATATCTCATCACTGAAGTATCTATGCCAAATATGTGCCAAAACGTGTACCAAGCATATATCAGGATCATCAACAAGTGCCTATATCAATGTACCAAAAACATTGTCAACATGTCATCCATGTGCCTCAAACAAGTGTCATATCACATATGATATGCCTCTATCATAAACCAAGTGCCACAAACCATGTGTCAAGATATGTATCTCAACCACCAAGCATCAAATAATGTGCCAACCAAGCACCACAGCAAGTGTCTCAACTATCCCATACATCATGTATCAAATTATATGCTAAACAAGTAATACCAATGATTTACTTTAACCAAGTACTATCATTCACAATCATCTGCCATCTACAAGTGCATCAATCATGCACCAAAATTACTACCCGCACCATAGAAAGTGCATCAACCATGCACCAAACTTCAACAAGATGAACCACAGTCAAGATGTGTTCCCAAATATGTATGCCATATCAACCATAAACCATGTTCCAATCATACTTCTAGCAAGTGCCTCAACCAATGTACCAAGTATGTACCAATCATGCCTCAAGTATAGATCAAGCTATGTACAACATAATCACTTCATCAATGCATCAACTACATGTCCCAATATGTAGCTCAACCACATGCCAAATGCATGCACCAAAGACATCCAACAAACATGCCTCTAACAATACATCATAAGATATATCAATGGAACTCACATATGTACCAACCATGTACCATGAAATATCTTCCTCAAAAACTATTCAATACATCAAGTACTAAGTATTCAATAGTATCTCAAATCATGTACCAAAAGTGTGCCTCAATAGATCAATGATATCTCTAGCTAGCATCACATCATCATGATATATCTCATAACCAAAGTGCCATAAATTCATTNTTGTTCCTCAACAAAAAATGCCTCAATCCATACTCTAGAGTTAGTATCATGCATCCATGATAGGCATCAAGCATATGCCCCAACACCTTGCCTTCCTCTAATCCAAAAAGGCTTTTCTTGGGATTATATGAAATCCCAAATTTTCTGCACTTCTCAAACACACGTCTGAGATGCTGTAAATGTTCCTCCTCAGATTGGGAGTATACTGTCACATCGTCCATATATATAACTATAAACCTACCAAGCTTGTCCACAAAAGCAATATCCATTACTCTTTGGAAAGTGGCCCCAACGTTCATCAAGCCAAAAGGTATCTTCACATACATGAAGGTTCCCTAGGGTGTGGTGAAGGTTGTTTTCTCCTGATCATCTGGGTGGACAAGAACCTGGTTATAGTCCGAGACGTCATCTAGTAAGGATATCCTACTGGCCCTAACTACCTTTTGTAAGATGTGGTCCATTTTAGGCAAACGGTAGTTGTCTTTTAGGGAAACCTTATTCAGGTTTCGAAAATCAATGCAAAGCCTAATCTCGCCAGTTTTCTTTCTGGTAGGAACCAAGTTAGAAACCCATTTGGAAAATCTTAAGGGAACTATGATCTTGGCATCATACATTTTTTTAATCTCTTTTTCTATCAGGGGGAGTAACTTGGGATTGATTCTCCTAATTTTATGTATGAAAGGTTTGTGTTCTTCTTTTATTGGGATCCTATGTTGTATGATACTGGTGTCGTAAAATTTCAGATCCTCATAACCCCAGGAAAACACATCTATATATTCCTTAAAATGTTCAATATACTTGTGTTTTTTCTCAGGGGGTAAATATTTGGAAAGTTTTATCATTTTGGGTTTCTCTTATGTCCCTATGTTGCACTCTTCGACTTCTTTACCACTAGCTTCAATCTTTGTTTTTTTTGCTACATCGTTAAAATAAAAAAGGTCTTCTAACAGAACCAAACCTCTAGGTAAAACATTACTTTTCAAATGAAAAACATCAGAATCTTCATCATTTTCATTTATTTCATCTGAGTCTACTTTATTTACACTACCATTTTCAAAAACTGATTTATTTACATTGTTATCATCATTCTCTAAATCTATATTTGTACATTCGAAATCAATCTTACACTGTAGGAAGTCTTCAATCTGATCGTCATTTCCAAATACCTGCCAATATTTGATGCTATCTAGGATAGTTGGTCTACACTTAACCTCCACAGTGTATTGGTGAGTGGGACAGAAAGGTATTTTGCTTGTAGTTGCTGACGTAGCCATTCCATCTGCTAGTATGTTATGTCCCTTGGGCATTACCTGCAAGTCGATTTCTGTGAAACATTGAAGAGCATCCAAAGAAGCATTCTTATAAGCTCTAAGTCTGGGATGTTTAGCAACATACTCACCTTTAATTTGTTTAATAATTAGTTCAGAGTCACCTCTTACCATAATTTGTTTGGCACCAACCTTCTTCAGTAGTTTCAGGTCAAGCATCAAAGCTTCGTACTCAGCTATGTTGTTAGTGCACTGGAAATTCAGTTTGTAAGAGTGGCTCTCTGAATACCTCGATTTGTGATTATGAAACCAAAATCCAGCTCCAGCTCCCTCCTTGCTCATGGCTCCATCAAAATCCATACTCGAAAAATCTACTGGCAGTTCCTCACTTTCTACAGTTGCAGTATTTCTCACCTCAGTGATTTCTTTATCTTCCTTCAGATCAGGTGTCTCTTCCTCTAGCTGAGCAATTTTTCCTTCCAAGTCACTGTCATTGTATAGAATGAAAGAATCCATATCAGAGTGTGCAGAGTATAGTGGGTAGTTGTGTGGTTTTTCCTGACTGCTAACCATATACTTCATCAGAGTTTCCCTATACAGTCTTCTAAGTTTTCCAAATACTAGGACTGTGGCATAAGACATATCTAACTGCAAGGTGCCTTTCAACTTGCCCCCCCAAGACCTGGACAACAACATACCATATTTAGGGGGAATGTCTGCAACCACAACATCCATCACCATGCTTTTCACTGGGATCTGAACCAAGGTGATACATAGATCTTTAATCAACGCGATACAGCTGACCTTGCTAAAATCAAAATAATGTAGATCCTTGTAGGGTCTGGTGACCTCAAGTCCCAAATTTTCCATCACAACTTTGGGAATTGGGTTGTGAGAGGCCCTTGAATCCATCATAGAATTGTGTAAGATCAAATCATGGATGTTCAGGCTGATATAGAAAGGGGGAACAACCCCATTATTAGTCTGACCATCAACTTTCGGGCCAAAAGGGAGCTGAGGTTGATCATCAACAAGATTTTCCATTTCAGAGTGATTTGTTGATTCGACATTCAAGGATTTCGTACCTATCTCTAGTTCGATTCTTAATTCTTTAAGCACCTATGACCTGTAAGCGTTCTTTCTCATGAACTCGGAAAGGGGCATGGGAATATTCAATTTAGCTAGTTCCCCTTCAAGGTTGAAAGTAGTGGAAGCTTTTCTCAGGTTCTGCACTTTTGATTTATCCATTGTAGTCCTCTGGGCAGAAGTACTTGGTTGACTAGTTGATGAAACCTCAGTCTGATTCACTTTTTGTAAAATTTCAGGGTTTTTTTTTGTAGAGGGTTCGACATTATTCCTCTCAGGGACTTTCTTGGGAGAAAATTCTGAGGTTTTCCTGGTCTCAACTATTTTCTTGGTTTCAAAAACCTTCTTTGGAGGGTTGTCATTGGTCTTCTTGCTTCTCAGGTTATACTGCCTGTGAACCTCCATTATAGCATTCTCAAAAGCTTGTTGTTCTGTTTCCTCTACTTCCTCATTTACCTCTGTTTATGAAAGGAGAAAGAGCTCCTTCTCTTCCTGAGTAAGGAAAATGGATTCATCATCGTGAAGCCCCATGAGGTTTATGTGAGTATCATCCAATTCTTCAATTATCTCCTCCCAGTCATCAGCATAATTCTCCTAAAGAGGAGGTCTAATCTGTTGATCAGGTCCCCTCTGCTCTCTTTGATCTCTTGGGTCCCTTTGCCTGATCTAGGGTGGATTTCTTCTAAAGTTCGAATTTCGAATTTGAGGAGCAGCTTGGTTTTCCCTGGGTGGGTTTCTATTGGTTATAGTTAGGCTCTCCATCATTCTCTCCATAGATCTGGCTAGAGAGTCTAGTTTAGCATTTGAAGAGGAAGTGGAAGGTTCTTCTTTAATCGTGACCCTTCCTTATGTTCTCTACTTGGCTCTTCTGGCTAAAATATTTTCTTCCACGCTTACTACACTTTTCTGCATGTCCTCCAAGGTGGAAGAATTTCTTTCCCTTAACTAAAATGACATATCAGCGTCAAATCCATCAGGGAATTTTATTAATGCCAATCCTTGAGGTGGTTTGATATCAGCTGGAATTGCATTGCAAATATTGTTGAAACAAATGCAGTAATATTGCATTGTCTCTCCTTGGTTCCTTATGATATTCTCATATTCTGACAGGATATGGAGAGGATTGTTCTTTACCTCCCATCTGTAGAGAAAACTTCGTTGGAAAGAAGCAAGGTCAACTACAGTAGCCGAACGTAAGGATTTGAACCATTTTTTAACATCTCCGATCAGAATCTGCGCAAAAAGTCTCATTTGAACGTCAGCTTCATCCACTTCCTATAAATCAAATTAGTCATTCATCTTGTCAACATGTTGTTGTGCGTTAAGAGGTCCAGTTCCATCAAACTGAGGAAGTCTGGTTTGATAGTCTTGGGGCATGGCATGGAAGGGAGTGTCCAACACCAAGGGGGCATATCTGGATGCCATGATAGGTGGAGGAGGTTGGACAACAACTTGTGTGATAGGAGGGGAAGTGATAGAGGCTATGGAAGATGAAGGGCTAGGAGGAACGGAGTGAGTTGGCTTAGGTTTAATAGAAGCTGCAGCAATAGTTAAGGCAGAGAGTTCGACCATCTGTTGGAAGTGAGCTCTATCTAAAGCTTGATCAAGATTTGCTACCAGATCTTCTAACTTGTCAAATTCCTGAAGAAAACTTTGATCAACGTCTTCCCCGGGAGAAAGTATTTTAGGAGTCCTGGGCTACAGGATGGTTTGATCTACAACTGTTTCACTTACAAAGCTATCAGACTTTGTTCTAAAGAGGATTTTTTCAAAATATAAATCAAACTCGAGGTCCTGAAGGGAAACAAGCTTCTCTGGAAGAGAAGGGGATTTATGAAGAGGGTTGTGACTCCTAGAACCTTTTGCAATGTTTTTTTTCCTAAGTAATTTTTCTGGATTGTCTATTGCTTTTGCAGGTTATAGATCTGGGTGAGATTTGGTGTAAGTTCTTTTGGGAGCCAGAATTTAAATTTTTTATGACACTTAAACTAATATATACAAACTTTAACAACCTCTGAACATTATCTCTTTATAACTTAGATTTTAATGATTCATTCAGAAATAAATTTTTCTTGTCTAGGGGAAAAGAAATTGTAGGATGGAAAATTTGTTCAGTTCCCCAGTATAGTCGCCACTATGTTAACGCTCTATAAATTCCCAAAGGTTGTCGGGAGGTAGAATAAATTTAACAGAGGTAACTTTATCCAACCACTTTGAAACTAGGATCTAGCCCTTCCAGTTTCAGAGAGGGATCTCTCTGTAAGATTTAAATATGTTTCGGGTTCTCGATCTTAGGTTAGTTAAAAAGATGGGATTGTGTTGTTTGTTTATAAGAATGGATGAAATATTATTCACGCGTGCATTGGGATATGGGGTCTGTTTTATAAATTTTGAGATCAAAGAACAAATTTTATTAGGTCTTTTCACACGGTAGGATAATTCCACTATTGGATTCTTTAGAATTCAAATGATGGACAGCAAAAAAGATGAGATAGTCAATTAAAATAAAGAAGCAATTAAGAATTTCTTTATCATAACATCAGAAGACAAACACTTAAATCTTTAAAAGCTAGAAACAGAGTGTACAAAGATAAATTATGAAACTTTAACTTCTTTTAAATGATCAGATGTAGAAAAAAAAAAATATCACGAAGATAGATAAACATTCAACGAAGAGAAGTAAACATCACCAACAATTAACACACAGGAATCCTGTGAAATGTCCCTTTTATTATTGGTAGATCTCTGAGAAAGATTAAAGTGCTTACAACTTGCTTAGGCATAAAGATCAACCCTCAGTACTTCGAAACTTGAAGTATTTATATCACAATTAGAAACGACCTTGTCATTAATGATCAAGATGTGGTGGAGTCTAAACCTAACTAACTAGATAATGAGATACAAAAATATAGGAATTGCTGATGATTTGTCGGATTTTCCATGCTGATTTTGGGGAAGGTTGTTGGCGAGTCATCAACTTGACTTTGACCGCTTTGCATGCTGACTTGGAGTGTACACCTCATCCCTCATTCAATCAAAGCACACAGATCGTCCCATCTTTGCTGACTGGGAATGGTGACTTTGAGTAGTCTTCGATACACTTCATCCATTTTTGTATATTTTGCGAAAGTTGGCTTGGTGATGAAGATATACTTGATTTCATGTTGGATGATGAGGTCCAGTTGCAGAGTCTCTAAAAATGCTTTACCTGTTATGCTACCATGTATCCTTGAAAACTTGGAGCTGTCCTTTGCCACCATGGAAATCTTTTTCTTGTAGTCAGATAGACTCATCAGTTTGTCATTTAAGACCAACAAACTAGGAAGGCCTTTCTTCTACAAAGCATCAATATTGCTGAAGAATCTCTGAACTACGATATCCATGTTTTGAGATCTCTCTTCCAATTGTAACATTAATCCTCTTTTGGTCAGGAATTTCTTAACTTCGAGAATAGTCTCAGTCCTATCCTCGTTTTCCAGACTTTTGAGATCATCTTTAGTCTTTGAATTTAGAAATTTGATGATCTCATTTGCTTCTGTAGGCATTTCTCCCAACTCTCCCTTGATATTGTCAATGTCCTGCTTTCTCTTTAACACAAATTCGTGTTTCTCAAACATGATCTGCACGAGGGGCCAGATTTATGTCATGGATTTTGAGAATCCATACAAATAATCTCCTTGGATTATGCTAGTGTTTTTCCCACAACTGTATGATTCTGCAGCTGTTGTATCTCTTGCTTCATTTTTTCTTATGTATGCCTCTCTATATTGTAACTGCCTTGGAAAGAAGATTTAAGTTTTTGGAGATTCTCTATCTCTTTCTCCAATATTTTGATTTTCATTTCTTGTAAGGTCATCTTCTCCATTGATTTTTCTATAGCTTCAGATGTCCCTGGAATTGTCACTGGGGTAGCTGATGGAAGTTCTGCAGTGGTGGTTGTTGATGTTGTGCTAACTCCTGTGAGGGGGACTGCACTCAACAGGATGACCTCCATGGGCTCTGTCTGTTTCTTCTCCCTTACTAACCTTTTCAGCTCTGCATCCATCTCTTTGATCTGTGCATTCTGCTCCATGATCAATTTTAGCATCTCCTCTTTTTGACCCTTTGTCTCTGCCATCTCTTTGGTTTGTGATTTTTCAATAGCTGATAGTTTTAATTGCTTCCTCAAGGAGGCTATGTCAGCGTTCTTTTTCTTCAACAATTCCTCAACTACTTTCACATTCGAGGGATCATACCCAATCTTTAGTACCAACTCTTCCAAAGACTTGATCCTATTGTCTTTTGCAAAAGAAGACACTTTCTCCAGCTTTAATTGAGTCTGAACATTGTTCAGAGAAACCTGTAATTTTGCAGTGGTTGTGGAAGCATTTGCCAATGTTGAGAAAACCATTTCTCCAGTCTATCTGTGCAAATCCATCTGATCAGCTAGATG
>JASDQU010372369.1:8899-24656 GCA_032191745.1 Picea mariana
ATTTAAATAATTAAGAGTTTTAATTTAATTTAATATAAGGTAATTAATTTAATTTAAATAATTTAAATTTTCGTAATTGTATTAATATTTTAAATATAATTTAAAATCAAACATTTAAAAAAATTTACATTGAATTTAAATTGAAACCTTAATAATTTAACCAAAATAAAAAAAACAAAAAAAATAAAAAAAACAAAACTAAATACGAATAAATAAAAAACAAATTTAACGTGGGTGGCGGGTCCTCGCATGAGGCCCACGTGCCCACCTATTCTTACAAAACCCTACACCTGTCTCTTCGAACCCTACACGTCCTTCCTCTGCCGCGTCTCGCCTCTTTCCTCTGCTCTTGGCCCTGGTGTTGGTTTGGTTGCGTTATTGTTTTGAATATATTCTCCTGTCATTAAGTAGTTTAGGGTTTCAATTTCTTTTATGTCGCTGTAAATTCCCTGTTGTCGAGCCTCCCTAGCCTGCTGGTGGCTTCTGATATTCAGTGTGTATATGCTAATGCAATCTCGACAGATGTTATTTAGGTATGTGTATACTTCTCAATTTTTTTTTTTTTAACTTCTTTCATCGGAGATTTATTGAGCCAAAATTTCGATACGATTTATAGGATTCGATACCTATGCCTATTATTTAAATTCACGAGGGGTATTAGTCCGATCCGCTAAGTTTCAAGGAGGATTTTACGGTTTTAGGGAGCTTTTTGGTGTTGCGATATTTTAATATGGTAAGAAGGCTGATCTGGACTTGAACAACAAGAATCGTTGTTTATCAAGGATTTTTGAGAGCCATGAAGCTGTAGGGTTTGGCAGTTTTCCGGGTTTGTCTTATAGAGAAGTTGTGCCGAGGGTACTGGCAAGGGCGGTTGTCGGCCGGAAAGGCTTTTAGACACTATTGGATGCATAGAAACGGAGTAGTCTGGGCATTATCCCTAAGGAGTGTGTGGATTATCTTTGATGGCCTCGTCGCAGGTTGCACCATCTCCTGCCACTTCCCGAAAAGATCATCTCGAAGATGGCATGCGTCGGGTAAGTTCCAGTCCATGAATTTGGGCAATTACGGATTCTGAAATCATTGTAATAGCAATTTACTTGTATTATGCCAAACTATAGTCTGTATTCGACTGCGTGATCCATGGCAATGCATGACACGGAAGATAAAATGCTGTTTATTTGGTTGAATTGCCTTTGTACATTTTTTTTTTTTTTTTTTGCAATTGTAATAGTAGTTTACTTGTGGCAATGTGTATATGGTTGCATGCTTAGTGATTATCTATATGCCCTCAAGTATTGGAATTCCAAAATGTGAAACAACAGGAAACAAGTAGTTGAAGAAGGACACGACAGAGGTCAAAAAGTGTTGAAATCTTTGGGGCAATCTGTATAGGAAATCGCAGGAAATAAGGGGAAATGTCGGGCAACGGTTTTGAAATATGAACATAAATCTTCAAGTAAAATCTATACAGATTCTAATATCAATGATGTAACATCTTCCATCTGCTTGTTTTTCCTATGCGGTTCTTGAGTGTTCAGCTCTGCCACTGCCAGTGGGGATCAAATCCGGCCGCAGCTCCAGCGCCTACTTGAACCAAGATGAATACTAGTTTTCTCAAAGGCTTGACCACTATTCTCCCACGGACCATCGCCAGTTTAACCAAAGGTATTATGAGTTCCTTGATTACTTTCAGGCACACGATGGACCAATATTTTTAAAAGTATGCGTGAATATTCTTGCGATGGAATTGCAAATGATTACATGGCGGTTTTGGCAAAGAAGTTTGGTGTTGCTATTGTTTCTCTGTTGCTGTTTTTTTGTGACATGATTGAACTGTTGGATTCTATTCTTGCAATACCCAACACGTTTTCATTTCTACAACCTGTGAATGAATGGGACTTCCACCCTCTGATAACTTTTTAATCAATGTATCTTCTTCACTATATTATACGCCTTCATACTAGATATTACATGTCATTTAGTTTGGGAGAAAGGTTAGGGAATTGGTTTATATATTTATATATACCCTGGTAATAATAGTAAAAGAAACCCTAGGATTTAGATTGAAAACGAGGAGTATATTTGTTAAATAAAAATGGATAATATATTATGCAGGATTTAACTTCCACAAAACTTGCATTTCTTTGAAATGGTTTAGATCTGTAACCAGACATATTATTTTCTTTTGTATATGACTAGCTTAGCGTTTTTGTAAGCCTTGTAGATTAGTTTTCGTTGTCCCTCCTTAGAATTTCTCAACAATCCAAGAGTTTCTTAAGTATTAAATTGTTGACCTGGCATCATGGACTTGTAGATCTGTTTTTTTTTTTTTTTTTTTAAAGTTTAAATCAAGTNGATCTTTATTCCTAAATTGTTGTAATCTAGATCCTGACAGTTTCTGTGGTATTTGTTGCAGCTCATGCATATCATTATACCCTTTTCATTTTCAATTCATATTGTTTATTTATATTTAGATTTGTTTATCTATTATCAAAATAATAGTGCGTTTGGTTTGCAGGTTAGGTGGGACTGGAGCTAGAGCTTAGAGCTGGGAACTTGGCCCATAGGCCCAGATTTCAAACTAAGATGCTATGATACCATGTGTAGGGGCTGAATAGATTTAACGTCAATAATTACATAAATTGTAACAGTATTGATTTCAGAAAATTCACTAATTTATTTTAATTGAGCAAAAGAGTAAAATTCAAATATTCCTTAAATTGAGCACATTCGCATATAAATTTATCAACAAATAATAAAATTTTATAGCAAAATAAAACAAATACACAATTTAAATTACCTGGGTTTGATGCTAATTCGCCTTGCTGCCTTGCTGTTGCCTTCCTGCTCTGCCAGATGCACTGACCAACATTGCCCAAACCTACTATCCTCCCTGCCAACTAGGACAACTACCTAGCTCCAGGATATCATATGGATATCCTGGCCCCCGTGCCCAAAACCTCCAGCAAACCGGTCCCTGTACTGGTCCAATCCGACTCCCAAAACTCACCTCCCCCCCTCTGCAAATCTAGGAGAGCCCCCATAAAACCATCCCCAATCTCCCGTAGAATGCCCCCCTTCGTAAACCTCCTTCCCCTCCATATCNTAATATCTTACCCCTTTTAATTAATATCTTATCCCTTTCCGTGTACGTAACTTTTTTTAATTTAAACAATATAACTTATTATCCCTTTTAAATTTAATACCCAAGTTATTGAATATAATAGGTAGTTAATTAATTAATTAATTAATCAAAATTATAACCTTAATTAATTAATAAATACTTAATTAATATCATTAGACCAATTGTTATTTAGTTATTAACATGTTAGGAAAAATTAATTACCTAATAAATCTTTTACTTAATAATCCCTAAGTATATATTCTACTAGTGTTGTTACAATGAGGAACTTGTGGGTGATAGACAATTTAGATCATTAAGACCTTCAAGCTCAAGTTTATAGAGACATGTATCAAAATTAGTTAGTACATCTAGACTTGTAGTAGGACGCAAAGATGTGCCAAGGGGACAAGCAATGAGTAATCAAAGATGTGTGACATGTAACTAGATTCCACCTTATAGGCCATCGACACAACATACTTGACATACACTGCAGAGTAGTAGACCAACTTTCTCGGTCTGGGAGTCAAATCCAACTGTCGAAGAGGAAGTGCTGAATAATGGTGAACAATCTCCAAGTTGAGCATAAATCCACTGTACTGGAGACATTATATAAGTTAATGATATCATTTTCCCATTATTAATAGATCAAGGAGAAACATAAAGTTTCATTTCTCATAATGCATTAAAGATATAAAAAATGATGGCGATTAATTAATAATATTTCAACCAAGAAAAAATGGCTTATGGAGTTAAGAAATAAGTAGGACATTTAGCTAAAGAATGCGAGCTTGACCTTAGTATATGTGTAAGCTGAGTATCATTGTTTTCAAACAATTTAGAATCTCCTAATGTAGTAATAGGTATTGATTGGATAGAGAGACATGACGTAGTATTATATTGCAAAGCTAATAAGTTTTATTTTATAGATGATCCAAGACATTAAAGAATCTTAGTAGGGATGAATAGGGGAGTATTGCTAAGATTTATCTTAGTGTTGAAATTGAAGAAAAGGATGAGGAAAGAATGTTAACTGTATGTTTTAACTACTATGAACAAGATGGATGATACATTAGCTATGGAAAATTATCCAATGTTGTCAAAATTTTCATGTGTGATTCCAGAAGAATTATCGGGATTATCATCTAAGAGAGAGTTGGAGTCAACAATTGAACTCAAATCAGGAATGGAACCTATTTCAAAGGAACCTTACCACAAGATAACTCTAGAGTTGTAGGAATCACAAAATAAGATCCAAAAACTCTTGGATTTGGGATTTATTCATCCAAGTATATCATTGTGGGGAGAACTAGTGATACTCGTAAAGAAGAGGGATAGATCATGGAGACTTTGTATTGATTATCAACAATTAAACAAAGCCACGATAAGCAATCAATTCCCATTTCCTAGAATCGATCATCTATTTGATTAGATGAAAGGGGATAAAGTGTTTTCTATAATAGATTTATGATCGAGATATTTTTAATTGAGAACAAAAGAAGATTATATTCCTAATACAACATTTAAGATGTGCTTTGGTTATTCTGATTTTCTAGTAGTAATTTTTGGGCTTACGAATGCACTTGGAGTATTTATGATTTTAATGAATGGAGTGTTTAAAAAATATCTAGATAAGTTTGTACACGTATTTTTGGATGATATTCTAATATATTCTAGAACACTGGAGGAGCATGAAGAACATTTAAGGAAAGTATTGCAATGTCATCAAGAGCATAAATTATATGGTAAACTATCCAAATTCTTGTTTTATCAATACAAAATTCATTATTTGGGACATATAATTTTAGTAGAGGGAATTGTGGTGGATCCATAAAACATAGAATAAATTATGGAATGGTTGACACCTACTAACATATATGAAGTACATAGTTTTATGGGTTTGGATGGATATTATAGAAGGTTTGTGGAAGTTTTTTCAGAGATTGTGAATTATATTACTAAATTACATAATGAGAATAAGAAATTTATGTGGATGGAATGATGCGAAGAAGTATTTCAAAATCTTAAAAGAGTTATTGATGATGACTCCTATATTGAAGGTGCCACATATGGATCAATATTTTATGGTATGCATGGATGCATCGAAAAAATGATTAGGTGGAGTACTAATGAAAGAAGGTAAAAAAAAAGATCAATCCAAGGAGGAGACAAAAAAAAATTCCAAACCTGTAGATGGATAACATTCAGGTGAGTATAAACTTTTTCCCTTCCTGATGCGCGACTTCCCTTCCTTCCTCCTCACGCATGCCCTCCTCACATGGAGGGGCATCGCGCCCCCCNTCCCAGCTGCCTCCTTCTCCCTCCTCCCTGGATGCTGCAGCCTTTGCCTCACTAATCGCCTCCCTTCCCAAGTCGACCAAGTGCACCCCTCCAAAGTTCATGAAAAAACTGGATCAAATCCCCTCTGTTCAGATCCAAGGAAGCTCTAGATCCCTTGCCCTAAAATTTGCAAGTCATGCACTGATAGGTCAGTTCACTGGAATTTGGCCCTGACCACGGGCTATGGCGATCTGGATCGACAAGAACTAGAAACCCCACATGAAAGGAAACCTCTCGCACTTTCTGTGTGGAAGAGGTTTGTTTTCTTTTTTATTCTAAGACAAATCAGATCGAGATCTCATATTTAGAAGCGGATCATACTTTATGGGCTCTAGAGGTATGTATCTTAATAACTGGACCCCAGATTTCAGCCCGAAGAATGATATTCCTAATGCAGTTGCAGTTTGGGTTTGTCTCCCCTTCCTCCCCTTGCATTATTGGAACATTGAAACTATTCGCTCTATAGGTAATACGCTCGGGAAATATATAGATCGTGCCGAACCTAAAGATGGTCTCCAAGATTGCGCACAGATATGTGTAGAAGTTGATCTTGAAAAAGGCCTTCATAAAGCTATTAACCTCACTCTGGATAAATGGACATATCTACAACAAGTTGACTATGAACAAATTCCTTTCAAATGCAAAATCTATCACGAATATGGACATTTTGCAAAGCACTGTCCCAAATCCCCCCCTGAAACCCCTCCTGAAGAATTCGATCAATGGAAACAACCTAAAAGGAAAAAACAAAAATGCCATGGATAGAACCCTAAAGTCATCCCCACGCCACCCCTACCTGAATCATCCCAAGATCCAGAACCTTCCAGTCTGAACTCGAATCAAGATCCACCCCGCATGGAGCTGCCCCCCTCACAGCCTCAGATTACTCCTCATCCTGCCTCTCCAGTAAGCCACCCCTCTGTGTGTCCTCTCCATGCACCCTCAACCCCCCCTTCTCCCCTTCACCCTTCATATGACCCCGAGGACGAAGAAATAGAACAAATCTTGGAGGAAGGCTCAGACTCAGATACCCGCGACTCCCCCATCAGAAAAGTGGGTAGAAAATATAATCTACACAGGCAGGAAGCTTCATCCAGGAAGGAAATAGAACTCAGGAAACAAACAACTCTCAATCAACATACTAAGAAAGAAACAAGGAAGACAAGAAATTAGAATGGACCCAACCACCATAAAATGGGAAACTCCAAGCCTTTTAGATGATAAAATCAATCTCCTGGAACTGCAGGGGACTAGGGAGCCGACACAAGATCTCACTGATACATGACCTAATCAAGGCAGAAAACCCTCACATCCTTCTACTCCTAGAGACTAAAAGGAAGGATACCGACATCCTTCAAGAAATCAATAACATCTGGCATTCATGCAAATGTGTGGCAGTTAGCGCAAGAGTATCCTCGAGAGGAATTTGCATCCTGTGGAATCCAAGCATCTTCTCAAATCTGGAAATCAACAATCTTGCTTCATATTCCTATGGGTAAGACTCTGAATGTATTTAATGTGTATATGCCCATTATTTATCAAGAAAAAATTGAATGTTGGGCCTCCCTCCAAAACCTTCAAGGGAGTCTAGATCCTAAGGATCTTATTATAGCTGGAGACCTCAAGACAACCCTCCACCCTAAATAAAATAAAGGAGGCAACCGAGTACGGGACCCCAATCGTGATCATCTCGAGGATCTCATATCCTCCTTCCAACTAATTGACATAAAAACTTCTAATGGACGCTTCACTTGGTTGAACAAAAGGATAGGGCTTGGGCATATCACTGCTTGCCCAGATCGTTTTCTTCTGAGAATCTCCTTCCTTGACGAGTCTCTTTCCCCATCTTCCATAATTCTCCCCTGGATAGGCTTTGTCCACTGACCCATCACCCTAAGCCTATCCCCCCCTGAGAATCTCGGCCCCATCCCCTTCAGATTCAACCCCCTTTGGCTCTTGGACCCAAATTTTTTTGATATTGTCTCAAATGCCTGGAGCTGTTGGATACAAGGATCACCAAACTTCATCTGGGAGAAGAAGCTAAAAAGAGTCAAAGAGGCCCTCAAGAATTGGGTTAAATTCATCAAAGAAAAAGATCAAGAAGCCAAAAGAAATAAACTTAAGGAAATGGAAGAAAACATAATGGAAATAGAAAAGGGACTCCCAACTCTATTTATAAAAGAACAACATGACTTCATTGAATATCAAAAAATTCTCCACTCAGAGGAGGAAACCTGGAGGCTCAAATCTCGGAGTCTTTGGCTCAAATCAGGAGACAAAAACACAAGATTCTTTCAGATACAAACCAAAGCTAGACTCTGGAGGAACAAGGTGAAGGAAATCATAAAGGAAGATGGAACAAAAATAAATGACTTTTGGCAAATCCAAGAAGAAGCCAAAATCCATTTTGAGCATCTTCTAACTGAGGAAGACGTTGCAAATCTAAACACTCAAGAAGATTTTTTGCTAAACATCCTGACAGTTGTAAACCAAGAAGAGAATAACAAGATAAAGCAAGAGGTCACCAATTTAAACTAGATAAAGCTCCAGGTTCAGATGGCTTCAATGCCCACTTCTATCAAAAATGTTGGCACACAACCAAAAAAGATCTCCTGAGATTGATCCAACATGTCCAAATATCTACAAAGTTGGGGGGAAACAAAAATTCCTCTTTTCTAGCACTTATACCAAAGGATTCAAATCCATCCTCTTTCTCTAGATTCAATCCCATATCCTTATGCAATGTCTCTTACAAACTCATCACTAAAATCATTGCCAACCGAATCAAGTCTCTCCTCTATAAGCTTATCTCCCCAAACCAAAGTGGATTTGTGGAAAAGAGAAAAATGATTGGCAACATCATTCTGGTTCAAGAAGCCATACACTCCAGCAGGGAACGAGGATACCAATGAATGATCATCAAAATAGACATGGCCAATTCTTTCGACAAGGTGAGACATAAATTTCTTTTTATAGTTTTAAGAAAATTTGGCTTCAATCCATAATTTGTTGCCTGGATCTTGGCCTAAATTTCCAAGCCTTGGATTTCCCCTCTGATTAATGGGCGACCAACAAACTTCTTCAAAATTTCTATAGGGTTGAGTCAAGGTTGCCCCCTTTCCCCCCTCCTCTACATAATTATGGCAGAAACTCTCAGAAGGCAACTGGAAAAGGATTGCACCTCCAAAGACATTCCTAGTATCAAAATTGCTTAGGGGTCAAAGAGAATAAACCACTCCCAATTCGCTGATGACACTCTCCTCATTGGAGGTGCCTCCATTGTCATAGCCAAGAGATTAAAAAATTCTTTGGAAAATTTCACCCAGGCCTCGGGAGCCCTCATAAATAGTGCCAAATCCAATGTCTACACCTGGAACGCTCCCCCAAGAACAACCCACTTAATAGAAAACATATTCCGTTTCCCTCTCATAGAAAAATGGCAAACCTTCAGATACCTTGGCATCCCAATCTGTCTTAAATCTCTTCCCAATTCAGCCTGGAACTAAATCCTAGACAAAATAAAAAACAAGCTGGATCAATGGGGATCCTTTTGGCTCAATCTGGCCAGCCGAACTGTGCTATTAAAATCAGTCCTCTCCACTCTCCCCATTTTTCAATTCTCCTCTCTTCTTGCACCCCAGAGCATCAAAATCTCAATCTCCCATCTCCTAAGACGTTTTCTCTGGGAAGGGGGGAAAGAATGAAACAAAAAAATTCCACCTTGTCAATTGGGATATTGTAAAACATCAAAAAAAAAATGGAGGCCTGGGCATAAAAGACCCTACCCTCTCCAACTTGTCTATGGTAGAAAAAATATTATGGAATCTTATTTCGGGAAGGACAGACTCGTGGAAAACTATTCTCTTGAAGAAATACCTAACAGGGGACAGACTCAAATTTTTAGAACAACAACACTCTCTGAGTAATGGATCTCCAATCGGGAAGCTTCTTTCTTCCTCCATCACCCTCATTAAAATCCATCTCACCTGGATACCTGGGAATGGAAGAAAGATCCTTATTGGAGTAGACAACATCATGGGAAAGCTGCCACTTTGGTAGCACATTCATCTTTGACCTCTCATTAACTGGCTAGACTCGTAAGGCAAGAAATACATCTCGGATATCTCTTCCTGGAATGCTGATTCGGGCGATTGGATATGAGGGAATCTTCAAAATATCCCAAGAAATCTTCAGGAAGCGGCCCATCAGTTGCAAAGTCTTTTGAGAGGTTGCGCCCCCATTCACAACACACTAAAATACAAGAGAGGTTAGAAAAATGGGATTTACTTTGTCAAAAAAGGTTATTCACATCTTCTCTCCCAAATAGATCTCCCCCCCAAAGATAAGATTTGTAATTCCCTCTGGAACAATGACAACCCTCGTAAGGTAAATTCCTTTTGTTGGATAGTGGCACATGGAAAATTACTTACAGGTGAAAACCTTCTCAAAAGGAACATACACGATCCTTTCAGATGTGAGATGTGTCACAATACACAGGAAACCTCTCAGCATATTTTCCTCCATTTCCCCTATGCTATCTCTGTGTGGAAAGCAGCCCTCTAAGGCCTCCACATAAAAATTAGATGGTTGTCCCAACCAAAAGAGTTTCTCTCAAATTGGAAATCCATTTATTGTGGCTCCTTCAAGAGAAAACCTCTCTTTAAAGACTTATTCAAAGCCTTGCTTAAGTACATTTGTTGGAAAATTTGGCTCTCCCGAAATAGGGCCATCTTTTCCAACCTCCCCTCCCCCCTAGATCTTGTAGCTAAAAAATACGTAGTCATTTTGGCAGAATTATTTATTTCCAAATCAAAACCCATCTCCTTCACCCCCTCCTCCAACTTAGAATCCAATTGGATATCCACTTTTTTCCCCTCCATTCCTTCCTTTTGCCACCCCCCCCGTAATGAGATCCTCCTGGCAACTTCATGATGACTCTGAGTTCTTACACTGGCTCAATGAGCAACTGACACATACTCTTTACTTCGACGGAGCATCAAAGGGAAACCCTAGGGTGGCAGGAGCGGGAGGGGTCATCATATGCCCACGAGGAAATCACACACTCACCTTCCATTGGAGCGTCGAAATTGCATCCAATAATCAAGCCAAAGATTACGCTCTGTATCAAGGACTTCTCCTCGCCAAAAATTCAAACATCCACTCCCTCTCGGTCATTGGTGATTCTAAGATAATCATAAATCATGCCCGCAAAGGCTCCCACCCCCCGAATATCCACTTAAATTCCATATTCCATCGAATCTCGACAATTATCAAACACTTCTGCAATGTTTCCTTTTTTCATGTTCTCAAACGCAATAATCAAATGGCCGATACTCAAGCAAATCTGGAAATCACCCTGGAGATGGGTTCATTGTTTGTCAATGGACTCGTGCAACTAAGGCCCATTCCATGATCCTATCACCCATTCAACAAGCACTCGACAACTGGCGGCTAGCTCAACTATTTGCTCAGATCGACACTTGGACTATGAATTTGGTCACCAATGTGAACCCTTCCCGTCACAACACCTCTCCTTTGACTCCGCCACTTGGCTCTTGGATTCGGGCCCTCACGCTGCTATACCTCACCTCTCACCACGTTCACGTTCCCACCTTCACCTCAATGTGTGCCACTCTTTACACACCCTCCATATCCCCAGGCTTGGGAATTCACTTCGACACTCTTCCGACTGCTTCAGATCGCAATAACATGACCTGGAGGGGGGTGAATTCACTCAGCATGACTCCATGGGAGTACTATCCATTTAATTCGGGCAATGCAAGCAGTACCAGGATCAACAGAGGGCGTGATAACAATTCATGTGTCCATTCAAAAACAGGTAAACAAAATCGTCCTCTGAATCTTGCGCAGATGATGGAACATCTCAGAAGAAGCATGGAACATTACTTGGGCCTATTTCATACTCCAAAGAAGAGAGATAAATCTACCCCTCCTTCGATCACAGATATCGACTCTTGCATAATTCAGACAGGCAGTGCAAGCAATCTCAGCAAAATGAGAAGGAACACAGGCAACCAACGCGCCATCTCAGTGGAAGAGCATGAGAAATTGGTTAATACGGTGCAAAATCTGCAAATCGATCTCAGATCCCTCTTAACTCAAGTCCTAACCATAATGGAAATCACCATATAGCACCGGGTAGAGCATCAATGAACAAAGGATGAATGCGAGGCACTGAGGCAAAAAATAAAAATTCTTCAGTTTGGGGCTGGAGCTGCTTCACCTCCGGCTTCTGCAACATCTTCTGTAGCCATCTTCGATGAAGCCTCTTCTCCTGGACCTCGACCGTGACTGGACCTAAATATGAGGCTATCAACAAAAGAAGAACCTCTAGCACCGAGCGAGAACAATATTTAAGTGTATGCTCTGTTTAACAGTTTTTTTGCTAGGCTCTTACTGTATGATCTTTACTATAAAATCTCTGATCGGCTTTAGAATATTAGAAAGTATTGCCTTTGCTCACCACATACCTACTGGGAGCCTACAGGGAGGCAAATTTTGTAATTACAGGTCCTACAAATCAATTTTTGTACGTCTCTTGCGATTATTCACAACTCTTTTAATATAATTTTTCTTTGTTTTTTGTTAAAAAAGAAATAAGGTAAAGTGATTGCCTACACTTCAAAAAAAATTCAACTACATGAAGCGAATTATGTAATGCATTATTTAGAATAGGAGACATTACCTAGTTGGAATAAAATTTGATTTGAAGATGGATCACCATGGAATTCAACATATATTTACTCAAAGTAACTTGAATGATAGACAAAGGAGATCTCCAAAATTATCAAATGAGTATTATTTTCCTACATCATATTCTAAGGGAACAATCAATAGAATGGAAAATGCTTTAAGTCACATGCCACATATTTTCTCAATTTTGTCATTGAAGATGAATTTGTGAGAAAATATATTGAAATTACAATTAGAAGATTAATGGTATCAAGAAGTTTAGATGGAATTAGAAAATGAAGTGATGAAAATTCTGAAATATGAAGAATATACCTTAGATGACAATAGATTATTACAATTTTGTGGAAGAATTTATGTACCACTAAACAATGAGATTTGAAATTTAGTCCTAAGAGAAGCTCATAAAGCAGTTTATATGGCTCATCCATAAGTAAATAAAATGAATGGACATCTTGAAACCATTATTCATTTGGAATGGAATGAAAAAAAACATAGTTAATTATATAGTTAGATGTCTTGAATGTCAGCAAGTGAAAGCTGAACATCGACATCCAAAAGGATTGTTGCAACTGCATGTGATACCTTAGTCAAAATGGGAACTATTTTCGATGGATTTCATAGATGGATCTTACATATGAAGTCAAGGACGAGACATGATTCCATTTTTGTAGTAGTAAACATTTTAACTAAAGGTGCGCATTTTATTCCAGTAAAGACTACTTATCAAGCATTGGGTATTGTAAGAGTGTTTATCAACGAAATAGTAAGGTTATATGGAATTCCAAAGAAGATAATATCAAATAGAGGATCAATATTTATAGGAATATTTTTCACAAGTTTTCAAGATGGGAACATAAATTAATTTTAGTACATTGTACCATATGAAAACTGACAGATAGACTAAAATAATAAATCAAATATTAGAAGACATGTTGCACATGTATGTAATTAATCAATAGAAACACTAGGACTAATTTTTACCTCTTGTTGAATTTTCCTATAATAATAGTTATAAAAGTTCAATTAAGATGACACCATTTGAATTTTTGTAAGGTAGATCATGTAGGACACCTCTTAGTTGGGATAGGCTAAAGGATAGAATCCTAGTTGGACGAGAAGTAATCCAAGAAATGGAGGAAAAAATGAAGATCATTAAAGGAATATTAAAAGAAGCATAACATAGGACAAAGAGTTATGTAGATGCACATAAAATCGATAGAAGTAACAAAATTGGAGATAAGGTATTTTTGCGAGTTAGATTGTAAAAATGTCAATTAAATTTTGCATGGGAGACAAGTTGTTTCCATGGTATGTAGGGCCATTTGAAACTCTTGAAAGAAAGGGATTAACTACTTATCATATTGCATTGTCATCATCATTAGATCTTATGCATGATTGTTTTCATGTATATGTTTTACATCATTATATTTTAGACCCTTCTCATGATATTGATTTAAGATATTTGTAGATGTTGGATGAGGGGGCATTGACAAATGAACCCATTAACATTTTGGATTGGCACACTCGAAAACTACAACTTCATTTAGTAGACTAGGTAAAGGTCCAATGGGATAGTTATAGTCATAGTTATGCTACTTGGGAGGATGGAACTGAGATGCATAAGCAGCTCCCTTATTTATTTTAGAACTTTGAGACAAAGTTTAATGAATAAGGGGTGCATTTAGTGCCCCATTTGTTTTGACTTGTTTGATATATTGGATTTTATTATTTGAGGGAATTTTGTTTACAAAAATACTTGGTTTATTGACTTGTGTTATGATGATAAAACTTAGAATCTTTGATTACTTTGATTGGATTTAATTGACATAATGGTAATTTAAAATGTTTTTTTTTTTAATGTCTATGTGAAACAGGGATGGATAAATTGTATATTGATGTGACATCATTGAAGTTATCAATTCATATGGTTATGATACATTGAAGTGAATATATTTTGATGCAATTATTTTCAAATGTTGTTGATGGTTTTTCTAGTGTGATAGGGAAACCATGGGTATACATTGATGTAGGATTATGGTATGGACTCCAGAATGAGTTGAGATATTTTATGTGATTTATGAAATGATTTAATTTATGATTATGGAACAACTTCATGCATTGATTTAAGTGTGTATAGGCATAGGAAATATGTTTGTCCATTAGTACAAAAATGGATAAATGGGCTTGTATGGAAGTGTACATTGTATCATCATGAGAGGACACACAACATTCCTATTTCCCCCATACTAGCACTCATTTTCCATGACCTGGGTTGAAAATCTAGTGATCTTTTTACTTAGAGGTTTTACATTGCCACGAGGGTAGGCCACAAATTCAATCATTCACGAGGTTTAGCTTAGGGGCATGAAAAAAGGAGGTATATTTATTACTCAGTGACCATCATTATCTCAACAAGGTAGTCACAATTTTTTTGTTAGCATTGTATCAATAGTTGCACCATTTCCCCCACCAAGAAAGTTGGATGCTTGAAGGGCATGTGTGGACATGGCACCCTTGGTTCTTACATGTAAATATTTAAGGGAATGGAGAAGCATGGAACCCGTGGTATCAATTAAAGTGGTTGAATATAGATTAAAATATAATTGTTTAAGCATGTAAATGATTGTTGATCTAGCATGTGCATTTTAATTAACCAGAGAAAAGTTAAAATGCATGATTGATTGATTTATTGAGCATATAGATTAGTGAATTTCATAGCAAAGAGAAATAAAAATGTTCATTTAAAATCATTTGACTATAAATGAATTCTAGAATGCACATGAAATAGAAAATAAGCAACTTTTAATTAACTAGAAATTAATTACTAGTGCACCCATGAATCAAAGAGAAGAAAGAAGAATAAGGAATCCAAATTCAAATAGAAGTGTGGGAAGCAAAAAGTGGGCTCAGGAGATATTAAATAGTGTTAATAAATAGAAATAGAAGTGAATAAATGTGACCCTACTCAAATATGAAAAGAGGAGGAGATCTAGGGGACATCTATGAGTAAAAATAGAAAGTGTAGTAGTTGGGTGAGTATTAATCACTATTTTATATTTTTAAATAAGGAATTAGATGTGCACTTGTGCATGTGAGTGACCCATGGGTGGGTGAATAATAGGTAATTAGTAAATTGTACCATTACTTTTATGCATGGAATGAACAAGTGGCTTGGACCACAAAGTATATAAAATGAGGGCTTGAGTTAGATGTACCATATACTTTTTCACCCTAATGTTGGATGGATGTCATAATACTTAACTTTCTATCAATGATTGTTGAAGAGTGTTAAAGAGGTAGGGAATTCTTCTCAAGACATAATCTTCATTCTTCTCTCATTTTGCTAGATCGGTAGCTTTCATACAACCTAATTATAGCTCAGGGGTCCTTTGGGAAGGAGAGTACTCATTGGAGTTGGTAAGGTGGTCAACCGGTGGACTACCCAAATATTGGAAAGTTAGACTCAAGTGGAATTTAAGTTAGTCATTCAAATTCCAAATATCAAAAGAGTTCTATGGTAATTTTTGAAGAGCCTACTTTTGTATAAAAATAATTGTTGTCCATGAAAGGAAGAGTTTTGTT
>JASDQU010372369.1:24706-38506 GCA_032191745.1 Picea mariana
GTATATGCCCGTTATTTATCAAGAAAAAATTGAATGTTGTACCTCCCTCCAAAACCTTCAAGGGAGTCTAGATCCTAAGGATCTTATTATAGCTAGAGACCTCAACACAACCCTCCACCCTAAAGAAAAGAAAGGAGGCACCCGAGTATGTGACCCCACTCGAGAGCATCTTGAGAATCTCATATCCTCTTTCCAACTAATTGACATAAAACCTTCTAATGGCCGCTTCACTTGGTCGAACAGACGGATAGGGCCCGGACATATTACTGCTCGCCTGGATCGTTTTCTACTAAGAAGCTCCTTCCTTGATGAGTCTCTTTCCCCCTCCTCCCTCATTCTCCCTTGGACAGGCTCTGACCACCGACCCATCACCCTAAGATTCTCCCCCCCTAAGAATCTCGGCCCCATCCCCTTCAGATTCAACCCCCTTTGGCTCTCGGACCCAAATTTTTTTGATATTGTCTCAGACGCCTGGAAATGTTGTATACAAGGCTTTCCAACCTTCATCTGGGAGCATAAGCTAAAAATAGTCAAATCGGCCCTCAAGCATTGGATTAAATTCAACAAAGAAAAAGATAAAGAAGCCAAAAGAAAGAAAATTAAGGAAATGGAAGAAAACAAAATGGAAATGGAAAAGGGACTCGCCAGTCACTCTCTTCTTCTAAAAGAACAACAGGGTTTTATTGAGTATCAAAAAAATCTCCACTCAGAGGAGGAAACCTGGAGGCTTAAATCTCGAAGTCTTTGGCTCAAATTAGGAGATAAAAACACAAGATTCTTTCAGAGACAAACCAAAGCTAGACTCTGGAGGAACAAGGTGAAGGAAATCACAAAGGAATATGGAACAAAAATAAACAACTTTCAACAAATCTAGGAAGAAGCCAAAACACATTTTGAGCATCTTCTAACTGAGGAAGGCATTGCCAATCTAAACACTCAAGAAGATTTGTTGCTAAACATTCTGACTGTTGTAAGCCAAGAAGACAATGCCAAGATAAATCAAGAGGTCATAGAAAAATAACTTTATGAAGCCCTCTTCCAACTTTACCCAGACAAAGCTCCAGGCCCAGATGGCTTCAGCGCCCACTTCTATCAAAAATGTTGGCACACAATCAAAAAATATCTCCTGAGAATGATCCAATATGTACAAAAATATACAAAGCTGGGGGGTAACACAAATTCCACTTTTCTAGATCTTATACCAAAAGACTTAAATCCATCCTCTTTCTCTAGATTCAGGCCCATATCCTTATGCAATGTCTCTTACAAAATCATCACTAAAATCATTGCCAATTGAATCAAACCTCTCCTCCATAATCTTATTTTCCCAAACCAAAGTGGATTTGTAGAAAAGAGACAAATGATCGACAACATCATCATGGTCCAAGAAGCCATACACTCCAGCAGGGAACGAGGAGATCAAGGAATGATCATCAAAATAGACATGGCCAATGCTTTCGACAGGGTGAGACATAAATTTATGTTTGTAGTTTTACGAAAATTTGGCTTCAGTCCAGAATTGTTTGCTTGGATCTCTGCCTGCATTTCCAAGCCATGGATTGCCCCTCTGATTAACGGGCGGCCAACAAACTTCTTCAAAATTTCTAGAGGGTTGAGGCAAGGTTGCCCCCTTTCCCCTCTCCTCTACATAGTTATGGCAGAAACTCTCGAAAGGAATCTGGAAAAGGATCGCGTCTCCAAAGACATTCTCGGTATCAAAATCGCTCGGGGGACAAAGAGAATAAACCACTCCCAATTCGCTGATGACACTCTCCTCATTGGAGGTGCCTCCATTGTCATAGCCAAGAGATTCAAAAATGCTATGGATAATTTCACCCAGGCCTCAGGAGCCCTCATAAATAGTGCCAAATCCAACATCTACACCTAGAACACTCCCCCAAGAACAACCCACTTAATAGCAAACATCTTTTGTTTCCCTCTCATAGAAAAATGGCAAACCTTCAGATACCTTAGCATCCCAATTTGCCTTAAATCTCTTCCCAAGTCAGCCTGGAACCAAATCCTCAACAAAATAAAAAACAAGATGGATCAATGGGGCTCCTTCTGGCTCAACCTCGCCGGCCGAATTGTGCTTTTAAAATCAATCCTCTCCGCTCTCCCCACTTTTCAATTCTCCTCTCTTCTTGCACCTCAGAGCATCAAGATCTCGATCTCTCGTCTCCTAAGACGCTTTCTCTGGGAAGGGGGAAATACTGAAACAAAAAAAATTCACCTTTTCAATTGGGATATTGTAAAACATCCAAAAAAAAATGGAGGCCTGGGCATAAAAGACCCTACCCTCTCCAACCTGACTATGGGAACAAAAATCTTATGGAATATTATTTTGGGAAGAACAGACTAGTGGAAAAAAATTCTCTTGAATAAATACCTGACAGGGGACAGACTCAGATGTTTAGAACAACAACACTCCCTGAGCAATGGCTCTCCAATCAGGAAGCTTCTTTCTGCCTCCATCCCCCTCATTAAAAGCCATCTCACCCGGATACCTGGGAATGGCAGAAAAATCCTTATTGGAGTAGACAACATCATGGGAAAGTCGCCACTATGGCAGCACATTCAGCTTCGACCTCTCATTAATTGGCTAAACTCGCAAGGCAAGAACTACATCTCAGATATCTCTTCCTGGAGCGCTGATTTGGGCGATTGGATATGATGGAATCTTCAAAATCTCCCAAGCAATCTTCAGGAAGCGTCCCATCAGTTGCAAAGTCTTTTGAGAGGTTGTGCCCCCATACACAACACACTAAAAGACAAGAGAGGTTGGGGTAATGGGATTTACTCTGTCAAACAAGGTCATTCACATCTTCTATCCCAAACAGATCTCCCCCCCAAAGATAAGATCTAGAAATCCCTCTGGAAGAATGACAGTCCTCCTAAGGTAAATTCCTTTTGTTGGATAGTTGCACATGGAAAATTACTTACAGGTGAAAATCTTCTCAAAAGGAACATACACGGTCCTTTCATATGTGAGTTGTGTCACAATGCACAGGAAACCTCTCAACATATTTTCCTCCATTGCCCCTATGCTATCTCTGTGTGGAAAGAAGCCCTCCAAAGCCTCAACCGCAAAATCAGATGGTCGTCCCAACCAAAAGAGCTGCTCTCAAATTGGCATTCCTATTATCGTGGCTCCTTCAAGAACAAACCTCTCTTCAGAGACTTATTCAAAGCCTTGCCTAAGTACATTTGCTGGAAAATTTGGCTCTTCTAAAACAGGGCCATCTTTTCCAACCTCAACTCCCCCCCAGATCTTGTAGCTAAAAAATCCATAGCCCTTATGGTAGAATTCTTCCTTTCCAAATCCAAACCCATCTCCTGCACCCCCTCCTCCAGCGTAGATTCCGATTGGATCTCCATCAATTTCCCCTCCATCCCTCCCATTTTCCACCCCCCCTCTAACGAGACCCTCCTGGCAGCTTCATGATGACTCTGCGTTCTCACACTGGCGCAATGAGCAACTGACACATACTCTCTACTTCGACGGAGCCTCAAAGGGAAACCCCGGGGTGGCAGGAGTGGGAGGGGTCATCATTTTCCCAAGAGGAAATAAAAAACTCACCTTCCACTGGAGCCTCAGAATTGCTTCCAATAATCAAGCCGAAGCTTATGGTCTGTATCAAGGCCTTCTCCTTGCCAAAAATATGAAAATCCACTCCCTTTCTGTCATTGGCGATTCTAAGATAATCATAAATCATGCCCACAAAGGTTCTCACCCCCCGAATATCCATTTAAATTCCATATCCCACCGAATCTCTGCAATTACCAAACATTTCTGCAATGTTTCATTTTTTCATGTACTCGGACGCAATAATCAAATCGTTGATACTCAAGCGAATATGGCAATCACTCTGGAGCCGGGTTCGCTAGTTGTCAATGGTCTCACACAACTAAGCCCAATTCCATGATCCTGTCACCCATCTTGCAAGCACTAGACAATTGGCGGCCAGCTCACATGTTCGTTCAGATCGACACATGGAATATGAATTTGGCCACTAGCATGAACCCTTCACATCACAACACCTCTCCTTTGAATCCGCCCCTTGGCACTTATATCCGGGCCCTCACGCTTCTACACCTCACCTCTTGTCACCTTGAAGTTCCCTCTTTCACCTCAATGCTTGCCACTCTTTTCACACCCTCCATCTCCCCCGTCTTGGGAAGTCACTTCGACACTCTTTCGGTTGCATCAGATTGTCGTAACAAGACCTGGAGGGTGACGAATTCACTCGGCATGACTCCATGGGAGTACTATCCATTTAATTCAGGCAATGCGAGCAGTAACAAGATCAGCAGAGGGCATGATAGAAGTTCATTTTCCCATTCAAAAATGGGTAAACAAAATCGTCCTCTAAATCTCACGTAGATGATGGACCATATCAGAAGAAGCATGGCGCATCACTTGGGCCTATTTCATACTCCGAAGAAGAGAGAGAACTCTACCCCTCCTCTGATTGCAGATATCGGCTCTTACATCATTCAGACAGGCAGTGAAAGCAATCTCAACAAAATGAGAAGGAACAAAGGCAACCATCACGCCATCTCAGAGGAAGAGCATACTGAACTGGTTAATACAGTGCAAAATCTGCAAATCAATCTCAGAGCCCTCTCAACTCAAGTCCTAACCATAATGGAAATCACCATCCCACAACGGGCAGAGCACCAGTGGACAAAGGACAAATGCGAGGCACTAAGGCAACAAATAACAATTCTTCAATTTGAGGTTGGACCTACTTCACCTTCGACTTCCCCAACATCCTCTGTAGCCATCTCCAATGAAGCCTCTTCTCCTGGACCTCGACCACGACTGGACCTAAATCTGAGGCTATCAGCAAAAGAAGAACCTCCAGCACCAGACGAGAACAATATTTAAGTGTATGCTCTATTTAATAGTTTTTTTGTTAGGCTCTTACTATATGATCTTCATTGTAAAAGCTTTGATCAGCTTTAGAATAGTAGAAAGTCTCGTCTCCGCTCACCACATACCTACTGGGAGCCTACAGGGAGGCAAATTATGTAATTACAAATCCTGCAAATCACTTTTTGTACTTCTCTTGCGATTATTCACAACTTTTTAATATAAACTTTCTCTGGTTTTTGTTAAAAAAGAAAAGAAAACAAGAATAATGATTCAATACATGTTAACTCATCATTATCAGTAAAGGAAAATTATACTATGTAAAATAATTTGCTTTGTTCATAAGTAGCAAACTTTCACTTTTGTCAAATATCTCCAAGATTTAAGTTAATAATCTTATTTCCTTACACTCCATTAATCTATTTGGAGCAATGAATTTATTTCCTTATAAAATGTAAATTATAAATATTTAATAATTTTTTTATTTTATATATATTTTTATTTTGTATTATTTTTTTATAAGAAAAATTGGTAATTTTTCATATGTTTTATTTATATTTTTAAATGGAGGATCAAAATTTTAAAGGTAGGTTGAGTTCTACGTGATTTAAGTTTAGATACACGGTAAAACATTATCCTAAGGGTAGAGAAGATTATTCTAAGATTAGTTTACTTAATTTTAAATGAATCAATAATTTAGGAGGAAAAATGAGAGGAAATTAATTCATAATTTTTTCTCATAAAAATAATTGATAAATCATTTTTTTTTTTAAGTTATCCTTTGTCTTTATATTGCTATAAAAATATTATATAAAAACTTTGTTGTTGAGACCAACATCAATACATCAATTGGTCTGAGTTTATGGAACTTTTGTCCCTTAAAATTATAAAACTAAACAAAATAGCACCTATATTTATCATTTTTACAAAAACCTAGTTGTTGTCCATCTTCTAAATGACTACAATGAGGTGGGGTATAGGCACCCAAGCCTCCTATACTGAACAACAAACTAAGTAAACTAAAAACCATGAAAATTAAGCAATTTGAGGATGATCCTCGGCAAAAGGCACTCAAGGTTGCGAAAAGTCCAGGTTGGTCATGTCCAGGCCAACCAACTTGTCTGCTATTAGGTTCAGCTTGTGATCTACCAGTTTGACTTGCAACTGCACATCATCTAGCTACAACAAGATTTCCTGGTGTGCTTCATGTCGCTTGATGAGAACACGATCCATCAACATTTTGACATGCCAGTGAATGTCAACGGTCTTCAAATACTGAGATTCTCGAGCCCGAGTGGTGCCTGGATATGGAATCTATGATCTCGTTGAGTGCATCACTTCCTCGTCCGAAATGAAGTGTCTGAGGACTCAAACGTCCTCTGTCAGGTCTATCTCATATCTAATCTTTGGTGGGGTGTGGGATTGATAAGCCTCAATTGAGTCCTCGACCGTAGTGATGAGCCGAGAGCTCGAGTGGCCTCTGGAATGATGAGAAGATCCCCCTCTAGAGAGAGGGAGGAACCCCCATGGGCCATGGGAGCAGAAGAGACAAGTGGAAACCACATAACAATGCACATACAATGGAGGTAGGGTCTGAAAGGTGGCTAGGGAGAGAACAACTGCAGAGGGAGCGGAAGGGAAACAAGGGAGTGAGATCGATCCAAAGGCATAATAGGGAAGATAAGGGAGCGACCTTCATGTCACCATGATTGAGGTATGATCTCATAATGGGATGAATGTAGGGCCATAGAGTTCATAATGACAGGTCATGCAGCTTTTGGAGAGTGGGATGTGCAGAGAACAAGCAAAAGGATGTGAATGTACCAAGAGAGCGTCATCGGATCGAGACCAAGGGTGAAGTGACGATGAGTCGGGGAGGTTAATTCGTGCACTAGGGTGGTGGAGTTATAGTACATGGTGGGAGGTGATGGGGGTTCGTGGGTGGGTGGAAGGTGCCAACAAACAAGGTGTCAGGTGGTGGCTTGCCTCGAGAGGTGGCCCCATGTCCCATCGCTTCCCTATCACTCGATATGGGGGTCATCAATCAAAATTAATTACACTAACAATTATCATTATCATCGAGCAAAAAACAAATATTTACATTTATGTATCTATGTATTATAAATAATATAAATGAAAAATAATTATTTTATATTTATTTTAAATAATTAATATAAATCCCTCGGATGGGGTGTCACCAAGTTCATCGTGTGAGTGGACAAGTGGGAGGACACCTGGCCAAAATCCACTCAACACCTTGCCACCGCACACCGCACTCCCGCCCAACATTTAACTACATGCATTTAACCCCTAGATTTATGTACCCCCATTACCACCTTCGCACAGAGGCAGTTATGGTTATGGTGCTCTTGGTCGCTGAGGAAATTAATGCGATGGGCTGGTCTCCAAACCAGTCCCATCGCAAGCTCCGGTTCCATGGATTTTGTCCCGCGTCGGTGGATTCATACGCTCATTCGCACACCTCAGCTCTTGCTCCTCGCAGTCCCATTTTCATTTTTCTCCACCTATGGTTCGAGTTCATCCTTCCGCTCCACCTCTCGTTCGTGTTCATCCCTCCTCTCCACCTCTAGTTTGTTTTCTCCCCTCCTCTCCTGGTTTTCTTCCCGATGCCACGAAAAAGAGGAAAATCAAAGCGTTGGGCGACATGGTATAACGCGAGGGGGCGTGGCTCGCGAGGACGAGGTCGACAAGCTTCTCAGAACTTGCCTCAGACTCCAGACCGTGCCTCCACTCCGAAAATCCCTCCTTTTTCCTCTCCATTGGCATGTAGAGTAGAGTGGTTTGACAGTATGAGAAATTCCCTTGGCTCTGCACCCAAGCTCAGCCCAGAGCCACCGCCCATACACTAGTCTCCCTCCCGCCTCCTCTCTTCTTCCGCTCTCCCCAGCCCGACTGCCCTCCTCACTTCTTCCTCCTCCCCTTTCCCTTCTTCCGCCTCCCCACTTTCTTCTTCCGATGCTCCACCTCCTCCTCCGCCTCCACCTTCTTGTGCTCGGTGCGATGGGTTCATGAAATTGCATAATTCTCTAGACATTACCCAGAGTTCGGTCTTCGAAGTCAAGCACGACATGACGGATCTGCTGAACAGGGATGATCGTTGGGAACGCCGCAAGGAGCGCTTGGAGGTTCTTCTTTGTGTTCTCCTGCACACCACTTCGAACACAGGGACTCCAACCAAGGACATTGCACAAGATCCACAGAAGGAACAAACGCCAGGCCCAAACTCAAGATGAATCTAACGTTCACAGGTTTTACTAGATTTTTGATGTCTTTAGACAACTTATTTTTCTGGGTTCTAGCCCTGCGAGGCACCCTAGTTTCTAGGCTTAGCACAATAATTTGTCACAAGACTTTTCTTTCTCCTGTCACTGTAATTGCAAACTTTTTGGACAACTGTGAACTGTATGGACATGTGGCAGCATTGGTTTCCCATCTGGGCGATGCTGCCACAGTCTCATTGTCTATCTCGCTAGCTGTAATTTTTGGACTATAGAAGGTTTTAATATATTTTTCTAACTTACAATAATAATAATAATAATAATTAATATAAACTAAAAATAAATTAATGTATATTTATTTTAATCTAATTTTTTTAACATAAAAAATATAATTATTATTTTATTTCATAAATAAATATGAAAATAGACAACTCACTTTATCAACTTTACATTGCCCTCATAAATCAAAATTAATTAAGATAACAATTTTTGTCCACAAAAACCAAATATTTACATTTATGTATATTGTAAATAATATAAAAAGAATACACATATATTTCAATAATTAATATAAATTAATATATGATGATGATGATGGTGATGAACGTCCACTAAGACCCTATCGAACTTTAAGAGGGTAAGTAATTACTTGCCATTCTTTAGAATTTTGTTTTTTTACTCCAAAAGCATTAAGAGAAGCTTTCCAAGATCACCATACTTTTTACCATAAAAAATTAATAGAATAATTATTTTATTATTATCATCTAAAAAACAAATATTTATATTTATTTATCTATATATTATAAATAATTTAAATGAAAAATAATTATTTTATATTTATTTTAAATAATTAATATAAATTAAAAATAAATTAATGTATATTTATTTTAATCTATTTTTTTACCAAAAAAATTATAATTATTATTTTATTTTAAATATGAAAATACACCACTCACTTTATCAACTTTGCCTTAGACCTCATAAATCAAAATTAATCTTATTAACAATTATAAAAAATAAATAAATATTTACATTTATATATATATTCTAAATACCATAAAAAATACATTTATTTTAATAATTTTTATAAATTAATATATATTTCATGAAAAATTAATAGAGTAATTATTTTATTCATTTCATAAATAAATATCATCATCATCATCTTTCACCTGAAAGAGGGAAAACTTGGTTTGAAAATGGCGAGGCGAACCAGGCGAGGCGATCCAGGCGAGGCGTACCTGGGTGAATGGCCCCCTCCTACCTTTGCCAACTGAATAACACAGTGGAGGCACCTGGGTCTACCCATTAGTCTGTTAGACAGTCGGATACCGGTCCCCTCGACTCTCACAAAGTTGCCTTCGCCTTGATTAGAATATTTTGTCTTTTAGCCTCTTGAACAACGCGGTCCCTGGACTTTTCCCGATCTACACACTTCCCCTGCCGACCATCTCTTACTTTATCTTTTCTTTGTCGCTACAGGCTTTTTGAACCTTTACAGAGTTACACTACGTACAGACCTGTGACTCCGGTCTCTATTTACTTTTTACCTCTACCATCTGAATCCGGCCCACAACACAGTGGAGGCACCTGGGTCTACCCTTTAGCCTGATAGACAATCGGATAACTTTCCTTCGTCTTGAATATAGATTTTTTGTCTTTTAGCCTACTGAACAACACTGTTATCATTGTCGCTACAGGCAGATAAAACCTATACAGAGAATCTTTTTGCGTACAGGCCTGTGACTTCGGTCTATACTTACTGTTCTTTATCACGGTCAGTATATCTTCTTCCAGCTTTCCCTGTCAGGCGCCGATTCAGCTATTTCTTTGTCCTACCTTTGCCCGGTCACGTTTCCAAGCGAAAAGTAGGTGGACCACTTAGCCCACATTATGGAGTCACTGACCAATCAACTGATGAAACCTTCTGATGAGATCATCTGGGAACAGGAAGGTTTGTTTGACAAAGTGGACAAACTTGCATCCAGGAGACAGTCTCTTCCCGCCAAGTCGCCCCGTTCAAAAAGCTTTTTACCTTCTGCTGCCCCTCCTCTTCTGTCATCACCCCCAGACCTGACCAGCGCTCTTCCTTCCCTTGAAGGCCTATCCACACCGCTCCCCACCTTACCTGTTCTCCCCAAGTATCAAGCCTTTCACAGATCCTCCCCTACTACACAGGGCGCTCTCCCAGCTCAAAAGGTTTGGAAGCCAAAAAAGAAGATTTCTCGTCTAGTGCTAGGGGACGGAGTTGGTTTCGAAAACCTTTGCAAGATGTCTACTTGCTCACTGGTGGGCCGAGTCTCCTACAAGAGTTTATGCACACAGACACTGGAGAGCTGGATAAGCACAAACTGGGTGCCTATCTTAGGATATACTCCGGATATTCTCTATCTTAAAGGAGGATGGCTTGGGTTCCATTGCAAGACGCCTGAAGATGCATCATTGTTGCTCTCCTCGTTTTGGACCTATGATGGCAGCAGCCTCATGCTCAAGCGCTGGAGGTTGGCTTTTAATCCTGACACGGACTACTTCCTGCACAGACACTTATGGGTGTTACTTCCGGGCCTCCCTCTACACCTATGGAACGAAGAGGCCATTAGAGCGATCGATGACTCTCTAGGTAAGTTTATAGCACTTGACTCATGTTCTCTAGACAGTCCCTCAAGAAAAGTGGGAAAAGTCTTGGTGGAGATGGACACTTTTGCAGGTTTGCCGGAAACTTTGGAGATCACTTGGAGAGGAAGAAAGCTCCTACAGTCCCTGGACTACCTCGGGATCTCATTCCGCTGCAACTTCTGCCGTGAAACAGGTCACCTTCGACGCTCTTGTCCGGGTAAGTCCTCTCTAGACCTATCTGAAGATTTGGACATTCTCCTCAACCCCCCTGCTTACCTGGAACCTGATCCCTCTCTCGCCTATCTGGATGAGGTGCCTATTTCTTTCCCTCGACAGACTACTGGACAAGCCGAGATTCCTCTACTCAAAATCAACCGGATTTGCCCTTCCCTCTACTCGACCTTCACAGAGGCCGAAAAAACCTCTGTTCTTAGTTTCTCTTGGCTTGACTGTAGTGACACTATTTTGCGACCTTCCCGGGAAGAGGTGCTCCCTCTTTCACCTGACAGCCTACCTCAGACTTCGGAGGCTCCTCCTTCGTTCCCTTCATTGACCAGTCCGACTCTACCTCTGCCTACAGTATTGAACCACGAATCTCCTCTTTTGGTGCCCCCTGGATATGGACAGTCGGATGTGGTGGATCCAATCCTATTGGATGGCATGGTCTCATCGACCCCTCACACCTTTTTACCGGAAAACGACACTGAACTGGCTATTTACAGGGGTAAAGATCTCATTCGCCCTGGTGTTGAGGCTGGTAGTTCTTCTTTGCGCGGGCAGGTAAAAGTTGAAAAATCTTTTGCGTGGTCGAGAGGCATTGGCACCGAACTTTCCCCGCTTCAGACGAGAAGCTCCAGAAAACAAAAGGAGCTTCTGAACTCCGTTCATATTGATACAGATCTACCGCCACAGGATGGAAAGGCCCTTAGAGCATGTAAGGCCTTGGCACGTACTAAATAATGTTAGTGCTCTCCCTGAATATTAGAGGGATCGAAGGCACTCTCAAGGCTGCCTCCTTCAGGAGACTCCTGGAGTGTTCGAAGCCGGACATTATTTTTTTGCAAGAAACGCTTACTGATGCTCAGAAATCCAGAGATTTTATGTTTCTTTTTTGCCCATCTTGGTACAATGTGGCCGTTAGCTCCATTGGTAACTCCGGGGGATTACTGGTGTCTTGGGATCCTAGTGTTTTTGACCTGAGTTCCTCTTTGACGACTAGTGGTATCCTTTGTATGGGTCGTTGCCTTGCTGATTCAAGAGAGATAGCGCTACTAAACATATATGGCCCCTGCTCGGACCGTAAGCGTTTCTGGTCGCTACTGAACGACAGTGGCTTACTCTCCATTCCTTTTCTCATTGCAGGTGGTGACCCCAATCTCATTTTATCTGCTTCAGAAAATTGGGGAGGCGGCTTTGTGCCGGGGGCTACCAAAGATTTTTACAGGAATATTTTTGTCTCCAATAAGCTGACGGATATCTTACCTGCCCAGCTGGTCCCTACTTGGCGTAATGGCCGATCTGGGTCCGCCGCTATAGCTAGGAGGTTAGATAGGTTTCTCGTTGCTGAAGATTACATGTCCTCCACTGATTTGCCAGCCACGTGGGTGGAGCACCCCTACATCTCCGACCATGCTCCCATCTTTCTCCAGCTGAGGTCTCCAGATCGTATTTGCCCAGCACCTTTCAAATTTAATCAAGATTGGCTCTTGGAGGCTGACTTCAATGATTTGGTCGCTACTGTTTGGAGGGACCCCTGCTTTCTCACGGAAGCAAATGCTCAGCGCCGCTTAGTTTGGAAACTGAAAGTCTTGAAGGACTCCTCCAGGTCGTGGTTCCATAAAAGGAAAAAAGAGGAACAAGCCAGTCTAGTGTTTCTGGAGACGGGGATCTTAAAAGCTATTAAAGGATCGTCTATTTCCGCTCATACTGCAGAGGAGACAACTAGTCTAAAGAAGCTTGAGTCAAGTAGAAACTCCATCCTTCGCTCTCAAGAGAATGCCTGGAGACTCAGAAGCCGTGCCACTTGGCTTAAAAGTGGAGATGCAAACACTAAATTCTTTCATAAGGTAGCGAGTTTCAATAGACACAAAAAGAGCATTTGGTCTATAATAAGCGACGGGGAGGTTGTCATCCGTGGACAGGAGGCGCTAAAGGATGAAGCGGTCTGTTACTTCAAACAACTATACAGTGCCCCGATCAATCAAAACCTCCCGGAAAAGTGCTACACCACCAGTCTTTTCCCCTCGGTGATTTCTGAAGAGGAAGCCGCCACTCTCGATGCTCCAGTCACATTGCCGGAGATTAAAACCATACTGCATAAATTTAAGAAAGAAAGGAGCCTTGGCCCGGACGGCTGGACGTCCGAATTCTTCCTCCACTTCTTCGATCTCGTGGGAGAGGACCTTCTCCGGATGGTAGAAGATTCTCGCATCAAAGGCAAGATAATTGGGAGCCTCAATTCTACCTTTATAGTTTTAATCCCGAAGCAACAACACTCGCTCGCCTTCAGCGACTTCCGGCCAATTTCACTGTGCAACCTTGTTTACAAGCTTATTTCCAAAGTGATTTCAAATAGATTAAAGCCCTTCCTTCAAAGTTTCATTTCAGCTGAGCAACTGGGGTTCTTAAAAGGCAGTAGAATCCAAGATGCTATTGCAACCGCACATGAATGCATACATAGCATCAAGCATCAGAATTTAAAGGCACTTGTCCTGAAATTAGATATCAAAAAAGCTTTTGACAACATTGACTGGGAGTTTCTGAGATTAATTTTATACTCCATGGGTTTTGGAGAGAATTTCAGTCATTGGATTCTCTCTTGCATTACCAGTGCCAACTTTGCTGTTTTAATTAATGGAGAGCCAACCAACTTCTTCAAGAGTGCAAGGGGCCTCCGTCAGGGATGCCCTCTTTCACCCTTTTTATTTATCCTGATCTTGGAAGGACTCAGTCGCCTTCTCTACAAAAGGGTCGAAGAACACCAGCTCTCGGGCATAAAGTTATCAAACTGCTTAAGGTTAGTCCACCTTATGTTTTGTGATGACGTACTTATTCTATTGAGCGCAGATC
>JASDQU010372369.1:44876-57974 GCA_032191745.1 Picea mariana
TTTCTTTGTTTTTTGTTAAAAAAGAAAGAAGGTAAAGTGATTGCCTACACTTCAAAAAAAAATTCAACTACATGAAGTGAATTATGTAATGCATTATTTAGAATAGGAGACATTACCTAGTTGGAATAAAATTTGATTTGAAGACGGATCACCATGGACTTCAACATATATTTACTCAAAGTAACTTGAATGATAGACAAAGGAGATCTCCAAAATTATCAAATGAGTATTATTTTCATACATCATATTCTAAGGGAACAATCAATAGAGTGGAAAATGCTTTAAGTCACATGCCGCATATTTTCTCAATTTTTTCATTGAAGATGAATTTGTGAGAAAAGATATTGAAATTACAATTAGAAGATTAATGGTATCAAGAAGTTTAGATGGAATTAGAAAATGAAGTGATGAAAATTTTGAAATATGAAGAATATACCTTGGATGACAATAGATTATTACAATTTTGTGGAAGAATTTATGTACCATTGAACAATGAGATTTGAAATTTAGTCCTAAGAGAAGCTCATAAAGCAGTGTATATGGCTCATCTAGAAGTAAATAAAATGAATGGATATCTTGAAACCATTATTCATTTGGAATGGAATGAAGAAAAACATAGTTAATTATATAGTTAGATGTCTTGAATGTCAGTAAGTGAAAGCTGAACATTGACATCCAAAAGGATTGTTGCAACTGCATGTGATACCTTAGTCAAAATGGGAAGTGTTTTCGATGGATTTCATAGATGGATCTTACATATGAAGTCAAGGACGAGACATGATTCCATTTTTGTAGTAGTAAACATTTTAACTAAAGGTGCACATTTTATTCCTGTAAATACTACTTATCAAGCATTGGGTATTGTAAGAGTGTTTATCAACGAAATAGTAAGGTTATATGGAATTCCAAAGAAGATAATATCAAATAGAGGATCAATATTTATAGGAATATTTTTGACAAGTTTTCAAGATGGGAACATAAATTAATTTTAGTACATTGTACCATATGAAAACTGACGGATAGACTAAAATAATAAATCAAATATTAGAAGACATGTTGCACATGTATGTAATTGATCAATAGAAACACTAGGACTAATTTTTACCTCTTGTTGAATTTTCCTATAATAATAGTTATAAAAGTTCAATTAAGATGACACCATTTGAATTTTTGTAAGGTAGATCATGTAGGACACCTCTTAGTTGGGAAATGCTAGATGATAGAATCCTAGTTGGACCAGAAGTAATCCAAGAAATGAAGGAAAAAATGAAGATCATTAAAGGAATATTAAAAGAAGCATAATATAGGACAAAGAGTTATGCAGATGCACATAAAATCGATAGAAGTAACAAAGTTGGAGATAAGGTATTTTTGCGAGTGAGACTGTAAAAATGTCAATTAAATTTTGCATGGGAGATAAGTTGTTTCCATGGTATGTAGGGCCATTTGAAACTCTTGAAAGAAAGGGATTAACTACTTATCATATTGCATTGTCATCATCATTAGATCTTATGCATGATTGTTTTCATGTATATGTTTTACATCATTATATTTTAGACCCTTCTCATGTTATTGATTTAAGATATTTGTAGATGTTGGATGAGGGGGAACTGACAAATGAACCCATCCACATTTTGGATTGGCACACTCGAAAACTACAACTTCATTTAGTAGACTAGGTAAAGGTCCAATGGGATAGTTATAGTCATAGTTATGCTACTTGGGAGGATGGAACTGAGATGCATAAGTAGTTCCCTTATTTATTTTAGAACTTTGAGACAAAGTTTAATGAAGAAGGGGTGTATTTAATGCCCCATTTGTTTTGACTTGTTTGACATATTGGATTTTATTATTTGAGGGAATTTTGTTTACAAAAATACTTGGTTTATTGACTTGTGTTATGATGATAAAACTTAGACTCTTTGATTACTTTTATTGGATTTAATTGACATAATGGTAATTTAAAATGTTTTTTTTTTTTAATGTCTATGTGAAACATGGATGGATAAATTGTATATTGATGTGACATCATTGCATTTATCAATTCATATGGTTATGATACATTGAAGTGAATATATTTTGGTGCAATTATTTTCAAATGTTGTTGATGGTTTTTCTAGTGTGATAGGGAAACCATGGGTATACATTGATGTAGGATTATGGTATGGACTCCAGAATGAGTTGAGATATTTTATGTGATTTATGAAATGATTTAATTTATGATTATGGAACAACTTCATGCATTGATTTAAGTGTGTATAGGCATAGGAAATATGTTTGTCCATTAGTACAAAAATGGATAAATGGGCTTGTATGGAAGTGTACATTGTATCATCATGAGAGGAAAAACATCATTCCTATTTCCCCCATACTAGCACTCATTTTCCATGACTTGGGTTGAAAATCTAGTGATGTTTTTACTTAGAGGTTTTACATTGCCATGAGGGTAGGCCACAAATTCAATCATTCATGAGGTTTATCTTAGGGGCATGAAAAAAGGAGGTATATTTATTACTCAGTGACCATCATTATCTCAACAAGGTAGTCACAATTTTTTTGTTAGCATTGTATCAATAGTTGCACCATTTCCCCCACCAAGAAAGTTGGATGCTTGAAGGGCATGTGTGCACATGGCACCCTTGGTGCTTACATGTAAATATTTAAGGGAATGGAGAAGCATGGAACCCGTGGTATCAGTTAAAGTGGTTGAATATAGATTAAAATATAATTGTTTACGCATGTAAATGATGGTTGATCTAGCATGCACATTTTAATTAACTAAAGAAAAGTTAAAATGCATGATTGATTGATTTATTGAGCATATAGATTAGTGCATTTCATAGCAAAGAGAAATAAAATGTTCATTTAAAATCATTTGAATATAAATGAATTCTAGAATGTGCATGAAATAGAAAATAAACAACTTTTAATTAACTAGAAATTAATTACTAGTGCACCCATGAATCAAAGAGAAGAAAGAAGAATAAGGAATCCAAATTCAAATAGAAGTGTGGGAAGCAAAAAGTGGGCTCAGGAGATATTAAATAGTGTTAATAAATAGAAATAGAAGTGAATAAATGTGAACCTACTCAAATATGAAAAGAGGAGGAGATCTAGGGGACATTTGTGAGTAAAAATAGAAAGTGTAGTAGTTGGGTGAGTATTAATCGCTATTTTATATTTTTAAACAAGGAATTAGATGTGCACTTGTGCATGTGAGTGACCCATGGGTGGGTGAATAATAGGTAATTAGTAAATTGTACCATTACTTTTATGCATGGAATGAACAAGTGGCTTGGACCACAAAATATATAAAATGAGGGCTTGAGTTAGAGGTATCATATACTTTTTCACCCTAATGTTGGATGGTTGTCATAATACTTAACTTCCTATCAATGATTGTTGAAGAGTGTTAAAGAGGTAGGGAATTCTTCTCAAGACATAATCTTCATTCTTCTTTCATTTTGCTAGATCGATAGCTTTCATACAACCTAATTATAGCTCATGGGTCCTTTGGGAAAGAGAATACTCATTGGAGTTGGTAAGGTGGTCAACCGGTGGACTATCCAAATATTGGAAAGTTAGACTCAAGTGGAATTTAAGTTAGTCATTCAAATTCCAAATATCAAAAGAGTTCTATGGTAATTTTTGAAGATCCTACTTTTGTATAAAAATAATTGTTGTCCATGAAAGGAAGAGTTTTGTTGTAATTCATTGTTAAAAATTCATGAATCTCTCTCTCTCTCTCTATATATATATATACATATATATAATATTTTAAAGTGATTAATTTAATTTAAGTCTTTAAGAGAATTTTAAAGAAGAAATTATTTGGTCAAATAATTATGCAATTGAATGCTTTTTGTTAGGTAGTGAAATCCATGTAGTGATTGTATGGGATAGAATGAGTTGGATAAACTCATTGCATAGGTCTATACTATCATATAAATTTCATTGATATTAAACAAATTACAAGAAATCGAGAAGAGTCGATTTGAATCACTCTCGAAGCCTGCAACACAGTGTGTATTGTTATGTACCAAACACCAAAATAGCTTAAAAAGAGAAAGAGAAGTAAATCCATGCCTTGAATGAGAGAGAAGAAATGTGAAGCCACTTTGAAGGGGGAACCTACTTTTACAATAGAACAAATGTACAAGATGATATGATTTCTAAAACTAGGTCTTTTTGGTATATATAAGAGACAAAAGGTACAATTACAATTAAAGGGTCTAGCCGATAACACTAATATGACAATAGAAATGCAATAAATCAATATCTAGGGTTTTATTTAGGGCTTAACATGATCCTATCCTTCAAACAAGTGTTCCCCTCAACACTTTACTAGATGTGGATGTTTCTTCATGAAAATATCATCTTCCCATGTTGCCTCTTCTACTGGTAGGTTCTTCCACTTGATGAGGTACTCAGTAATTGCTCAATTTCACAATTTCTTGATCCTTGTTTCAAGGAAATTTTCCAGTTCTAGTATGATCTTCCCTTCTTCATTAATCTCTATTAAAATAGTTTGAACTGATATTTTTTCACCGATTACCTTATTTAATCAAGAAACATGGAATACTAGATGTACATGTGAATGTGGAAGCATCTCCAATTTGTAATCCATACTTTCAATCCTATGTAACACCTTACAAAGACCATAGTACTTGGGTGCTAATTTATTGTCCTTATTTTGTTGCTTTAGAGACATCTATTTATATGTTTGTAGCCTAAAAAATGCCCATTTCCCAATGGTTACAAAGAAAATTCTTCTTACGGATAGGAAAACTCTACCTCAGATATACCCTTGATCTGAGACAGAAAGTCAACAGATCACAATGCTAATTTTCTTAGATCTATGAGAGTAAGTTCTACTTATGTTATGAAAGAGAAATGTGCACTTGTTTTCGATGATTGTCCTTAAGTGATCCTGAATGACGCAGCTCCGGAGATCCAACTCCAACTCCCACACCTACTTCCTGCACACAAAAGATAAACAATATCCAACTCGAATCTTTCAAGCATTAAGGAAACTTAAACCAAATCATATATACTTTATTCTACCCAAGTAAATAATATACCACTAACATGAAATTGAATAGGCAATCATGGAAGTGGGAAAATAACAATGATCCATATTAATAATAGAGAACCTTACATTTATAGTTTGATCACCTCTATTCTTGATTTGTGGTACTCCTTCGTCCTTTCTTTATCTCTTCCTTTTCCTTCACACAAGGCTAACCTATAATGAAATATAGCTTTTGTGGATAAATATCTCTTGAAATTCTTGTAGCATAATATTTCTCTTTTATTCCTCCTTTTATCCAAGAACACCTCCATCCATAAATAATCTACCAAAAGTGTCCTCCATGTCATGATATAATGTTCCATAGTTTATCTTATAGAGCTTACTTAGGAAATGCATCAACTGAAACACTAGTAATATGTCACCTAGTCTTGGTTAATTGGCCATGCAATCCATATTTGACTAGATATGCACAAGTGGAGTGAATTACACTCATCCATACACAATTAATGTGCCATCCTAACATTATGCACATGTGAGGCACACTCCTAGTGATGTTTCCAAGGAAGGCATGTGCTCATGGTGATGATCCCAAGGTGGGCATGCAAGGCTAAGTGATAATTCCAAGGAAGGGTTGGGTGATGCTTTTAAGGAAGGCATGTGCTCTCAGTGATGATTCTAAGGAAGGCATGCAATAATTGGTGATGATTACAATGTAGGCATGCAATAATTGGTGATGATTCCAATGTATGAATGCAAGATTGGACTTCATTAGTGTAACTAAAAAATGAATCAAAAAGAGGTGTTCCCTTGTCTAGGGGAAGAATATTCTCATCCAAGGGAGACTATCTTGGTCCAAGTGAGTACCAAGTTCACCCTCATACATAGACTATACAACATAAAATATGTACTAGGTAAATGTGCATGTACACTCTAATATTCCCCCTGAGTATGTCCTCTATGTGCCCCTAGGGTGGAAAATATAGTTGTAATAGATGCCCCCTAATGTGTGAGGTCAACAAAGGAATGGATGGCTAAAACACATTACAATATTTCTGAATGTGAGGTGGCATAAGGAAAGAGATAAAGATTAAGGAACCAATGAGTAATTGTAACCATACATCAACCAAAAATATAGAGATCATCCCCAAGATAGACATACCCATGCTCATAATAGAAACAAAGCATGGGCACCAACATAATACACTACAGATCCAATATGTATTGAAATGCAAGATCATGGACATAAAAAATACCCGGTGGATCCATGTCAAAAGGGATCGTATCCATGGTCAAATACAATGCGGATCTATGCCGCAGTGAATGATAGGAAGACATTGAGCACCAATGATAATTCTCCCATAGTATTCAAAGTACTTATGCATAAGTGATATATGCCATCGCAACTTGGGAGGGGTAGTAGGAATGAGTGATGTGCCCCCAGGACCAATTTATTTGTCCCAACCCTAATGGTACAATTCTATGTCATGCGAATAAATGAGTTAATGTCAAGCATGGTATAAATCATCTGATTATTGGTCATTGAGGTATACCATTAGAAAATGTGAGGGGACCCACCATTGAGGTAAATGAACCCCAAGGTACCTAGTACAATCTAGCAAGTGTGAATAGAGGATCTAATTTCGAACACTTGTAGAATCAATCAATAAGGAGTCAATGAGGTAAACCCATTGTTGAGTCCTCAAAACATACTCCTTTTGTCACATTCATATCCTAAACTTCCATCCAAAATCCCATATCTATCAACCAGTTATACTCTATTTTATCCCTTTTTCCATAAATATCATGATCAACTACATAACATGTGTATTGAAGGATGTTAGAGGTAAATTGTCCATTTTATGCTTAGTTCCATTCTTATTTATGAAAAATTTATTTAAATTTTTATTATTATTAGGTAGATACATAATCTCTGATTCTGTAACAACTCAAAATGCAGGTTTATAGCCTAGTCACTAAACAATTTTCTGCATGGAAATTGTTGTTCCATAGGGATGCAATCACTTTAGGATTGAACCTTGAATCATGAAATAAGTCAAATTGATCCCTGAATCTCATCCACCTATCAACATAGTCCAAGGATCCTTCAGATCAACAAAAAAGGAAAGTCAAACCCATGGTCAAACATGAACAGATGGCATAGTTGCGCAAGATGGGTTTTCATCAAATCAACACGCGAAAGAAAAAATATCTCATGAGAGAAATTCACGCATTATTTCATGAATTTCTCCAATACATGGATAATAAATATTATTCCATACATCCATGAAATCATTAGATCCGATTCTACACACACATGTGTAATTTGTTTGTAAATAGTTTGTGAGATCCGTGAAGTGAGGATCTATGTGATCTTGTATACATTGTATAAATATGGGTTATCAAACCTGCATAAAAACATATTATATCTTGATATAATACTGTTGTGTAATCGTATTTTTATTTGAATTAATATATCAATTTTGGTTACTATGCATTTTCAAGAGTTACATGTTTTAAGTTTATGATACAGGAGCATCAGACCAAAATCCTGTTGACTTCTAGAACATCCAAGATTGAAGCTACGAAATGAGTGGGATTTTTTCTTTTAAAAGTTTGAATTCATTGAAATGCTAATAATGTGAGATTCAATCTCACTTTCTTGTAATAGTTAGGATATTTCATTAGTAAGTTAGAAAAGAATCAGGATTAGTTTTATCTTTACCTTGAATAGATTTTGAGATCCTAATAATCTGGATCTGGAACTAATCGAAGTGTTTAATAGTATGATCTGAAGCTTGTCAACATTGGGATTTTGGGAAGAATATGAAATTTTAATGATTTTTAATCAAAGGTATTTTCATGCCCCATGATTGAGCCAAATAAATTCTTTGTGTGTTTGATTCATAAAGGAATCATGTTCATTAACCTTTTAAGCCATATTGGGTTGAAATCGTTGCATAATGCTTTTTTGTTGGCTGGACAATAATTTGTGAATACCCAACAGTTCGATTATGTAGCTACATAGGTTGTACAAGTGGAGGATTGTATGATTTTCTTGTAGTCTTCCCATTCAAATTCGAAACCACGCTAGTGTTATCCAACACACTATGTAGGGTCAACTTTATTGTTTTGGATCTTAACTGGAACATTTTCCATCACTCTGTTGGTTCATACTTTAGTCATCACGTTATTTTTTATCAACACTCTGTTATGAGACATAACATGACTTGATCACTTGGGTAGAGGCCAAATTACACATATCTGAAGGTTCAGGGATCGATATTGAATACATATTTGGAATTCTCAACAATTGAAATTAGTGAATTGGTGATTTGCATTCATATTTATGGTCAATAGTGTTTCCTATAGCGTTTCAACAATTATGGTACCTCTATTATTCCTGTAGCTGAGGTGTATTGATGCTTCAAACTTTCTCTTGTAGAATGCCTGAAGGGTGGATTTCTATCTTTCCTTCTATCAATTAGCAACCATTATCTTCAGACTAAAAATTCAACAGTTAATTTATTGAATGAAATATGAGTAGATGATATAATGTACTTTTGAATATTGTTTAAAGTATTGTAAGTCAAGTTTGATATTGCTTAAGCGATTCGATCATCAAACAAAGAAAGATATTCCTGTGAACATTTCATTGCCACCACAAGAAAATCTTACGATGATATGAAAAGGTAAAGTGAAGCTTTATCTCTCTCTTGCACCATTATTGGTATTAGAGCGCAAGGAGATTGATCGTGATTTCATCCCCACAAGTGATTTATTGTTTCAAGAGATGGAATTCAAGGTTGGAAGAGGTTGAGGAGGTCAAGGAAGAGGATTTTGACTTGTTTCAAATGAAGAGGTGATGTAAGAGATGAGATCCCTGGAAGCAAGGATGGAGTCCATGGAAGCTGCCAGACATCAAGATCCTGAAGCATGGGATATTAGTGAGTCAGAAGAGGATTATTTAGGAGAAGAAGAAGCAATGGAAGAATTTGCAGAAATCAGATTGGTAAGGTTAGTTGTAATTTCTATTTCAAGGCCAAAAGCTAAGATATCGACATATAGTGGAAGTCTGGAGCCATAGGAGCTGATAGACTGGATAACCACCTTAGACAAGTATTTTGACTATGAAGAGTTAAGCGAGGACAAGCAAGTGAAATTTGTTGTTACAAGGATGAGAGGACATGTAGGTTTATGGTGGGATGGCGTGCAAGAGGAAAGTAGGCGGAAGAATAAATCCAGGATTTAAAGTTGGAGATAAATGGTGGCCAAGTTAAAAGGTAAGTTTCTTTCCAAGGACTATGAATTGATTTTGTTTAGGAAAATGCAAAACTTGAGACAAAAACTAATGACAGTGAAAGAATACACTGAGGAATTCTACAAGGTAAATACCACAGGAGGTCATATAGAGGACACCACTAAGAGAGTTTTCAGTTATATTAATGGGTTGAGGTTTGATATACAAGATGGATTAAGCTTACTTTCATTGAGATCTATTGAGGATGCGTATCAGGTGACATTAAAATATGAAGAAATGTTGGCAAGAAAGAGCCAAGGTAAAGGTAGAGGTATGTACAAAGGGAGAGGACAACAAAGAGGAAAGAAACATGTTGAAGCTAGTAGTTTTGGGCAACCAGAACCAATGATTTTTGAGGAAGAAGGTCTTCTTCAAGTGGAAGAGGCATACGTAAATATCATCAAGTATGGTGCTACACATTTGGTTAGTTAGGCCATATGTCATCGAATTGTCTGGAAAATGCTGCAAAACAGAGAAATGTACAAATTGTGGAAGCTAAAAGTGAAACCACAGAAGGTGAAGCACATGCAAAAGTTCAAAAAACAGGAGAATCTCTACTGATGAAAAGAGTATTGTTGAAGCCAAATAATAAAGTGTGAGAGACACCTCAGAGAAAGAACTTATTCATGACAATTTGTAAAGAAAAAGGTAAGTGTTGTAAATTAACATTGATAATGGCATCGATGACAATTTAGTTTCTACATAAATGGTGGACAAGTTGGAGATGAAAAGGGTGCCACAACCTACTCTGTATAAGGTTTCTTGGCTGCATAAATATCACCAAGTTTTGGTAAATGAACAATGCAAGGCATAATTTTATATTTGAGGATACAAGGATCAAGTGCTATGTGACATAATGCCCATGGATGTTTGCCATGTTCTACTAGGAAGACCTTGGAAATATGACAACAATGTAAGTTATGATGGCAGAAATAACACTTACACCTTTGAGAAAGATGGCAAGAAGCACACCCTCATACCCTTGAAGGATTAACAAACTAATGAATATATCAATCCAATCCAAAGGTGTTGTTGGTTAGTGGGAAGGAATTTTTGAATCAGATCTAGGAAGAAGAGGTAAACTTTGCTTTGATTGGAAACCATAGAATTATTTTGACCAATACAAAGTTAGATGATTTACCAATAGAGGTTCAAAATTTATTTAATGAATATGTTGATATTGTAGTAGATGACTTATGAAATTAATTTCCACCAATTTGAAGTATAAGTCATCACATAGAATTGATTCTTGGAGAAAGCCTACCAAATAAAGTAGCCTATAGAATGACACCAGTCGAGAATGAAGAAATCAAAAAATAGGTGGGGAAATTGTTGGATAAAGGATTGATCAAAGAGTGTTTAATCCCATTTGTTGTACCCACAATTTTGATCCCTGAGAAAGGAGGAGAGTGGAGAATGTGCATCGACTCCAGAGCCATAAAAAATATCACCATCAGGTATAGATTTCCTTTGCCACGTATGGATGATTTGATTGATTGTATAAGTGGTGCCAAGTATTTTTCAAAAAACGATTTAAAAAGTGGATTCATCAAATTAGAATAAGTAAATGAGATGAATCGAAAATAACCTTCAAGACAAATGATGGAATGTATGAATGGTTGGTCATGCCTTTTGGTTTGACCAATGCACCTAGTACATTCATGAGACTCATGAATGAATTCCTTAAAGAGTTTATAGGAAGGTTTGTGATTGTATACTTAGATGATATTATTGTTTTTATTCAAACAAAGGAGGGACATCTTAGGCACTTAAACTTGGTTTTAAAGAAGTTGAATCAAGAAAATATCTTGATAAATTTGAAGAAGTGTTATTTTATGAAAATAGAATTAGTTTATTTGGGCTTTGTAATTTCACAAGAAGGTTTGAAAATGGTTTTGGAAAAAGTGAAATCCATCAAAGAGTGACCTTCTCCAAGAATTATCTTTGAAGTAAAAAAATTTCATGCGCTAGCAAATTTCTATAGGAAGTTTATCATAAATTTCAGCGGTATTCGTGCTTCGATAGTTGAAAATATATAAAAGGAGAATCAACCTTTTAGGTGGACAACAACAACTGGAAGAAGTTTTAAATTGTTGAAGGAAAATATCACTGAGAAGCCAGGATTAGCTCTCCCAGACTTCAATAATTTATTTCAAGTCAAGTGTGATGCCAGTGAGAATGTTATTGGGTTGTTCTTAGCCAAGATGAGAAACTTGTTTCCTACTTCAGTGAGAAGTTGAATCAGTTAAAAAAATAAGTACTCTACATATGATAAAGAATTCTATGCAGACATCCAAGCTCTAAATAAATGGAGGCATTATCTTATGCCTAAGGAATTTGTTTATATATTCTGACAATCATGCTTTGCAATTTATTAGTAAACATGGAAAATTAAATCAGAAACATGCCAAATGGGTAGAGTTTCTGCAAAATTTTACATTTGTTCTAAAGAATATTAGTTGGAGTACTAATAAAGCGGTCGATGCTTTGAGCAGAAAATGTTTAATTTTGCAAGAATTTCAAGTAAATGTCCTGGTATTAGACCATCTCAAAGAGATGTATAAAGATGATGCATATTTTAAGGAAGCTTATGAAGCATGCCATAATCCAATGAGTAGGGACAGGAGTCCTTGGATGGACTATACGTTGCAATAAGGATTATTGTTCAAAGGCTATCAGTTGTGCATTCCAAAGTGCTCAATGAGGGATAATCTACTGCAGGAACACAATGGAGGTTTGGGAGGACACTTTGGAAATGATAATACATATGCCCTATTGAAAAGTCAACAAAAAACATGTGCCTTATGTGCCAGTATGACAGTATGAGACGATTGTATTGTACTGAGAGCTCTTGGATTAGAGTTTTGTATGAGATTGTTTCATGATTCATGATATACATAATATATGATAGTGGGGTTTTTATCTTTACGCTTTCCCAGAAAATCTTCTGTGTTATGTGTTCTTGATATTTCACTTTGTGATTGTGGTTGTGATCGTGGTTTAATTTTCCGCACGAATAATAGTAGAAGCGATTCTATATTTAACAGTGGTGTAATTGTTAGATTAGGAGAATCACAGGAAATACATTAAGTGTATCTAAATTTCTACATGGTATCAGAGCCACGAAGGCCACAGAGTCATGAAAGTGAGGTGCGAACATTATTTCAATCTTGCACCCTAGAAAAAGGTAGGGTGCGAAATTCATAAGGCATTCTCCTAGGAAAATACACTGGCAGGGTGCGAACTCCCCTCACCCTACAATGGAGAACAGTGCGAACTTCACATGCAAGTTCGTAGGCAAATATACTAGACGGGTCTGAACTTCCTAGGCAAGTTCGCAGACTACACACAGGCAGGGTGCGAACTTCCCTCGGGCTACTCTCAGGTGGGGTGCAAACCTCTCAGGGAAGAGGGATTGCAGGAGTTGAGTTTTGGGTTGGATAACATTCGAATTTGCAAGATTTTCTTGGTGCGACAGCTGATTCAAGATCGAAATGTCTTTCAATGGCTTGATGTTGGAGTATGCACTCGAGGGCAACTCAAACTACATTGCTTGGAAGGATAGGATGGAAGCAGTGCTCAAAGACAATGGCTTGAATGGTTACATTGACAATGATGTTCCTAAGCCGGATGCGATAAACACTGCAAATCTTGATGCATGGAAAAAGAAAGTGGCGAAGGCGAGGAGGATTCTGTTGGAGGGAGTATGAGACCACATTGTCTCAAGTATCCATGGGAATACCACACCATATGCAATGTGGAAGGTTTT
>JASDQU010372370.1:6559-30021 GCA_032191745.1 Picea mariana
TGAACATTTAAGTGGGGTAAAAGGAGGTTTCCCCCTCGAAGAGGCTTATTATCTGAAATTATCTCTTTTTCAAGGCGTTGAGTACTTTTTCTGAGGTTTTTCTATGCTATATTGATATTTGGTTTTTAACAATTTCATGCAAAAAAACTCAGACGAAAAGAGATGGGGGAATGAGTCCACCGAAAAAAAGGAAAATGGGGTGTGACTTAAGTCTTGGGGAATATTTTATAATATTTATGGAAAAGTGTAATGTTGGATAATTATTTTATCCTAAGTTTCCGAGGGTATGGAACGAGTCACCAAATGTCTTATGCTACTTCTAAAGGCGACAAGTGTCAAGTGGAAGGCATGCAATACATATTGTTTGAATTAGTGTATTTTGGGGGAATTATTGCATTATTATTGGAATTATTCATATATTATTGATGATTTCAAGCTCTTTTAAGAAAAAGGGGGTTGAATTGTATGGGAAATATGATTATTACCTTATCTACACATAGAATCTTGTAAGGAGTTGTGGGATTGCAACCATTTTTTTGGTTGTTGAGGAGGCCAGTTGTTAGACCCATGAGAAATCTCTCTAGGTGAGATATTAGCTATTGAGGAAACGAGTTTTCAGGCTCATGAACATACTCTTTAGTTGAGAGTTTTGTTGAGAATTGTTCCTTGGTGTGCTGAGCATTAGATGGAAGGCTCAAAGACTTCCCACCCGACCTGTTGCCGGTAACCCTGGAAGGGAAGTGAGGAAGCCGAGGGATTGGTGAGTAGAGAAGGGGCACACTTCCTTGGGTGTGACATGTGCATGGGAAATGAGAGACTTTAGTCTAGTTGCAACAATGGGTACCTTGGACTGAGAAATTTTGTGGAGTATGAGACCTTAGCTTGTCGCTGAGAAAACTTTTATCCTAGAGGAGTTCGATCCCCATCTCGGGGGTGACCTGTTCGTGAAATATTATGAGCAACAAAGCCTATGGATGGGAGGAACATCTGAGTCATGCACATAGTTGGTGATTTTTCTTAAAGATGAGTGTCTTTAAGTAGTTGTCTTGTTTACTGTGTTCTTATTTATCTATGTTTGACATGGGTTAATTATTGTATGTTATCACATATAAGTCATTACTGTTATTTTGTTAATAATGCCTGCACATGTAAAGTGGTGTTGTCATTCAATGTTCTAGCCGTTCATATGTGTGGTAATTACTGTTAGTTTTTGTGTTAAGTTATCTTTTGACATTGGTTATGAGTCTCCAAGGCAAGAATGGAACGAATAAGTGTGCATGAGAGAATCATGTGTGCATTAGGAGGTTGCAATTCATGTGTGCATACATGGAATTGTATTCTGCACACAAGGAAATCAAATTTGGCATATGACGCCAGAGTATTTGTGTGCATGATTATACTGTGTGATCAGTATGATGGTGCACACATTTATTTGAGTTTCTTTCATTGCTTAAAGTTGTGTTAAAAGGAGAAAGTTTATTTTGATGTTATAAGCCGTGTGGTGTGACTCAAGATTGGGTTGAGCGAGTTACTTCTAGTTAATCTACATGGACTTGAGTTAGAATATAATCTACGCAGTGTATTGTGGAATAGTATTGTTCAGTAATAAGTTGGATGATGTTACATTATGGTTACTGAGCATCTGATTAATGCTAGTAACATTATATTATAGTATCATAACGAAAGTTAGAAGAATTTGGGTGATGTGGCCCAGCTTGAAAGGATAGGGATGTTACATTATGATCTCAAAGAAGTTTTTGGTTTATATTGTGTGACGTGACCCAACCTAGGGTGGCTGAGGACATTACAAGTCTATTTGTGGCTCCTTTCTTGCACTTAATCAATAAATGAATTTTCTGCAAGAAACCTAACCACTTGTAATGCCTAACCTATTGCATCTTTCTCTAACTCTGTAGATACTAAAGGGGCCGATTATTTGTGTGTATGATAGTCTCTTTTCCCAAGAGGTAATGCTTCCACTTCTTCACTTCTTGTACAATCACAAAGAGCTCCTTATCATACATGGGGTAGTCAAGTACTGCTGCATGAAAAAACTATAAATGGTAGCACACATGCCTTCCTCCTTGCATGCGTACTACTCCTAATGCATATCCAATAGCATCAGTCTCTAGCTCAAAAGGGTCACTGCAAATTTGGCATGGCTAAGACTAGACCATCATTGATTTTCTTCTTCAAGTATTCAAATGCTCTTTTTTGTGTCTTACCCCAATGAAAGTTATTTCCTTTTGCAGTTATGGAATGTAATGGTGTTACTACTATGGAGAAGTTTACAGTGAATTTCCTCAAATACTGAGCTTCTCCCGTGAAAATCATTACCTCTGTCACTTTGGTGGAAATAGGACATTGGGTGATCGCTACAATATTCTCAATATCTACCCTCAAATCTCCTCCTCCAATAATGTGTCTAATATATATCAAGGAGGTCTTACCAAACTCACATTTTTGCAAGTTGACAATCAACTAACTCTTCCTCGAGGTCTCTAGTAACTATTTCACATGTGAGAGGTGCTCTTGCCAAGTATTGCTAAATATTAGTATGTCATCCTGATATACTATTACAAAAGAGTCAATGAAGGGGAGTAGCACATCATTCATTAGTCTCATAAATGTTGTAGGGGAATTGCATAATCCAAAATGAATTACTAACCATTCACACAAACCTTGTCTTGTTCTGAACGATGTCTTCCATATGTCTTTTGCTTTGATCCTCACTTAGTGGTAGCTTAATTTGAGGTCCAACTTAGTGAAAAAATTGGTTTGTTGTAGTTGATACAACAAGTCATCAATCCTAAAAAAAGGATATCTATTCTTGATGGTGATATTATTCAGGGCACGATAGTCAATACACATTCTGCAACTTCCATCTTTCTTTGGCACTAGGATGATGGGTGAACCACAAGGTGATGTACTGGGTCTGATGACTCGTTTCTCCAACAAATGATGCAAATACTTATTTACTTCATTTGATTCTATGATAGGCTGCCTATACAGTCCAATGTTAGGTAGTGGTGACTCTGGAAACAACTAAATCTCATGTTCAACCTCTCTTTTGGGTGGCAGTCCCCGAGGCTCTTGAAACACTTCCTTGTAGGATTCAATCAGTTTTTTTAATTGTTGATGATGCTCACCACTACATCCATCCAATGATGCCTTCATCTCCAACTTGTTGCATTTTCCTTGCCTTTCCTTCTCTTAGGAAAAACAAGACAAAATTATTTGTACTACCCATGATTCTTCTTTCCTAATGAACATTAATTAGAGAGATCTTAGCTTTGTCCTTGTGTGCATTTATGGAATAATATTTTCCATCCTTGACTAGCATATACTGGTTCTCTCTCATTATAAAAATGGTGCCCCTCACGTACAAATATGGAATTCCCAAGATGACTCCATATATGTCCATATGAACCACATATGGAACTACTTCATTAGTAAAGTTTTGATTGATGGAAAACTTAAATTTGCATTGTTATCTCACTTTCAATTCCACATCTTGCCTTACCCATCCTAATAGGTATGGATATGAATGATCTTGAGACTCCATCCCAAGATTCTCAACTAGTTTCACAGAAATCAAATTTGATTGTGACCGGGATCAAACAAATAATCCACTTTGTTCTGCTTCATGTGGATTTTAATGCAGAAAAGTTTAGTCATTGTCTTCTTCTCCTTGTGATTACAACCAACTAATACTACCTCTTTTTGAATATTAGTGCAATTAATATTCCATTCCATGTCTAAGGTGCTATCCACCCATTCCTCGATATCCACTGATATCATTGCTTTCTTCTTCCTTTTCTGAAAATATTTGAGGCACTTCTCAGGGTGCAATTTCCAACATTTCTTCTCAGTTTGTCCCTTTCTATCACATACTTTAAATTTTTGTATGGACAAAATTTATTCTTGTGTTGCTACCACAATGTTCTTCTTATTCCATTTCTTCTTTCTTTTTTGCTCTTGTGGTTCTACTTGCTTGTAAGTACTTGTTTGTCTCTTCCACTTGTCTCCCTCAAGGTATTGTTCTTTACTATTGGCCTCATCAATTGTCTTTGGTCTAAATAACCCAAATTTTCTATGAATCTTAGGTAAAAATACCCCCAAAGACTTGACTAACATGTTTGGACTTTTGAGAGATACCCCCATATGAATTTCTCTCTTCCTAAACTGTGTTGTGAACTCCTACATTGTCTGTCCTTATCTCTTCCTGAAGTAATTCCATACTATTTGTTGGTGTTCCTAATATCCTATGGGATAAATATGAGATTTGATCATGTCCTTGAACACCTCCCAATCAGTCACTGATGGCTCATTTCCTAGTGCTCTTCTTACTGCATCACTCTCCCACCATGTCAAAGCATGGCCTTCAAGATTCAACCGAGAAAAACCAATCTTTTGTTTTCCGATTACTTCATGCACGCTAAAGTATAATTCCATTTGTTGTAGCCACTGATTCAACCAGATAACATCCACTTCCCTGGTATATGGCTTAATGTCCACCTTGGCCTCCATAAGGAAAGGCACATGTATCTTGTTGTAGCTGCACTCTCTCATCTCTGGCTTAGTCTTATGCTTTGTCTCTGGCTTATTTTCTTCCTTCTTGGCACCTTCATGACAATCCTATGTTGATGGAATTTCCTTGTTCTTTCTAGCCAATAGACATAACACCATTGAAGTCAATGTAGCCAAACTCTACTAAAAACAATCCAACCTGACCCTCAGTTCTTCTTCCTCTTCTCCTTCATAATTTTCCCCTAACATTCTTGATGCTCTACTTCTCTCTATCCTTGGAAACAACTCTTGTCCACTTATTTTGTAATTACTATGGGTACTTACCATACATGTCTCAATTTATGCATTCAAACTTATGCTCTAATACCATATGATCCGAAAATGAAAGGCTCATAGACTATCTGTCTCACCAACATAGAAAACCATTGCAATAAGAAAAATAACCTCATCTCTCACCAACTAACAAAATATCCACACACTAACCCAATCAGTAATTGGTCCAATAACAATATGTTCAACCACCCACAAGTCATGTTGAGAAATGAGAGATTGATCATATTCTCTGCTAGTCATTTCATGTGAGTGAGAGGCCAGTCGACCACCCAAAATTTAGATTGAGCAATTGATCGAAAAAATCAACCGAAACTTTAGTTGACAATTGTCTGGTCAACCAAGGGAGATGAATCGACCCAATGAACACCTTGGTCGAAAGGAGGGAAGATATAGTCAACTATACATCATTATCAACTAAATACAAATGAGGAAAACAACCAAAAATTGCAGGGTGGAATAACCCAGTGGAATAAGTCGACTAAGCAGTCAAAACAATTGTCTAGAGGGTGAATTTACACTTCAACAACAAATAAAACTTCTAGGGGAGAATTTGATACTCCACGACAATTATAAAATTCTTGGAGGGAAGTTTTGGTATCCCGCAATCAATAAAAACATCCAGGGGTGATTTTTATATCTCACATCAAGTGAAAAATGTCTAGGAGTTTAGTTTGATGTTCAGCAGTAGAGAAAAATGTCTAGAAAAAATAACAAATGTTGCAGCAACACCATATGACAAAGTATGGTCTATATATGACTTGTGGGAAAAGGAAATCGCCCAAGCAAAGTCGGGAATGTTCCCAATGGCTCTTAAAATGAAATAAAAACCCCCAAGTAAATAACAACGGCTCGGGAAGGAGGGTTATCGATTTCAAACTTCTGAATCAATGTATGAGTATGGTAAAAGAGATGTTAGTCTGGTTTACCATCCCATGGGGACTGTATTCATATAAGACAATATCAAACCATAACTGACACATAGTTCTCTTTGCTAAATTGTATGCAACAAGCCATTAAATTACAATACACTCCATTAATCATTCATTAAATTATAGTAGAAACAATTCCACCCATAGACAACCAAATTCAAAAATGACAAAACACAAAACTTGGAAATTAACTTGGAAATCCAAACGGGCAAACCAACATTCTTTTGGCTTCGGACAAGCTCTTTATTATTCAACAATGGGAAATTTACAGGCTCTCTGGTTTATCTCTATGCTCCTCGGTGACATATGTGAATCCTCCTTACATCATTAATAGTCAAAGAACCTTGTTCTTATTGTGGGGAAGCACAATGTAGAAGACTAAATTGACCAGGAGGATAAATGGAAGGTCAAGCATCCCCAACGCTTCAACTTCTCTCCAGTCCATTTCTCCTTCTTTTATTTGTTTATTCGTCTTTTCTCCCACATGGAAAGGTCTCATGAAAGTATCATTACTCCTTTACCTACAAAAATATACCGCCTGAATTTATATCCATTACATACAAAAATGGAAATCAATCATGATGACATGGGCCCCTTCACACCAACAAATTGATCTCTTTCTTAGTCTATAACCTTAAACTTTGCATGTGTTGATCATCTTAGATCCTGTGCCGATAGACAATTGTTCTTGTCGAATATGATTTGGATCATGAATGTATATGTCTTTGTCGATGATGAATGGGATGGTGATCTTGATTGAAAAAGGTATACCAATGGATATGTGTTTAAGATGTTTGGTGGAGCAATCAGTTGGATGAGTAAGAGATAGACGGTAGTATCCTTATATACAACAGATGTTGAGGACATGGCTGCCACCCATGCAAGCAAGGAAGAAATTTGGTTGCATAGACTATGTTCATGGATTAGGTTTGAACAATAGGCAATGAGGATAAATTGCAACAATCAAAGTGCAATTTTCTTGGAAAAGAACCAAGCTTACCATTCCAGAATGAAGAATATTGATGTGCAATACCATTTTGTGAGAGACATGGTGGAAAGAAGGAAGGTGACGCTAGAGAAGGTAGACACTTTGGAAAACATTACATACTCTTTGACCAAGTATATGAGTGCAGTGCAACTCTCTTGTTGTAGAGAGGCAATGGGCATTGCTAGCCTGGGTCAGTGAACAAATTTTAGGGTCTCCTGTTTCTGCAAAGAAGACAACAAGTGGGAAAATGTTGGATTGTTATATTATTTGCATTGGAAACACATTCTAACCAGCTGGAGAGTCGAGGATGATTGATTGGACGATTAATTCAAGTCCATGGTAGGTAGATGGTAAACATGACATGCCAACTGGAGGTTGACTGGTATCCGACTAGAGGTCGAAAGGTTAACTGAATAGATGGTCGATTAGTATCTGACTGGTAGTCGACTGGTTTGCAGCCGACTAGTACTCGATTGGTGGTCAAAACCTATAACACAATCCTGAGATTCACATGATCACAACCAATCATCTTCATGGATCTGTAAAATATTTGGGTGCCACGAATTAAGGTTTTACATATTGTATATGCCTATAAATATAGAATTATGTATTACTGTCTAAGGTTAAGTTGTTGTAAACTCTCAGTTTAGAGAGAGTTTTGTAGCGTGTGCATCGATAGAGAGAGTCATGAGTATATGATGGTCATGAAGATGTAATCCAAATGGTTGTAGAGTTTTTCTTGTGTTAAATCAAGGGAGTAGGATGATGAATTGTGTCTTAGGTGTGGACCAATGTTATTCATGTAAATCTGTATTCAGTGAATGAATAAGAGAATGAACGAGCATGAGTCATTCAAGCGTTGTTTGTTTTTCCAGTTAAGGGTTTCTAGGGTAAATTTATGTGTACTATGTTTGATTTCCATTGTTTTAATTTCTATTTAATTATGTCTTCTCTCTCCCAGTTGGTTCAGTTTCTCTATAGATATGAGGATATGTGGATCCCTTGGTGGAATACCCTAGCACTTTTGGGCTAAGTGGACATTATATTGACATATCCATTTGGTTGGCTTCATCATGGAATAGAACACTTGGTATAGATCCCTCTTCTTGTTGAATAAATTATTGTCATTGATGTCAAAGGTAAGTAAGTATTCACATATAAATATTCAAAGGAAATGTGACTTTAATAAATAAAAAGGTGGAATTGGATTAGAAATGAAGCTACGTGAAAGTGGATTAAAAAAGGTAAAAGTGAAAGTGGAGTAAAAGTGCACATGGTATTTGCACATAGTTTTAAAAGCCATGGTGGTATTTTACCCATGGTATGTTGAAAAATAAATAAAAAAATAAAAAAGGGGGAAATCAATTATTTATTTAATAAAAGTCATGTCTTTTCAAATGAACATGACTTTTCATGTAGAATTAATAGTAACGTATAAAAGAAGAAGAGGGTAGTGAGAAATAATGTGAGTGTGGGTGAAAATGTAATGTTCTTATGCATATCATTTTAGGAGTAACAATTGAATATCATTCAAAGAGCGATGATTAAATATTAGCAAAGATCAGATATGATGTTCTAGCAAATAGATCCGACATTCTAGCAAGCAAAATTTGCAAAGGCAGATCTAAGGTAGAAGTAGAAGAAGAATAAAGAAGATATGGTGAAGGTAGAGCTAAATAAAAAGTAGCGAGCGTCGAGAAGATCTAGCAAAAGTAGGAGGGAGCATTGAGTAGCTCTGATGAAAGAAGAAGGAGTGAGTTTTGAGATGATCTGGAAAAAGTATAAGTAGAGACTGCAGAGCTGATCTGGCAAAAGCATAAGTAGCAAGTGCAAATCATATCTGGTGAAAGTAGAAGTAACAAACACAGAGTATATTTTGTGAAGACAGAAGCAACAAGCAGACCAATGAAGGAAATGCATATGAAGAACTTGTAAACTTGTAAGTAGATTGGTTCCTACAAAACAAATAGTTGTGGGGATTGGTATCTCCAGTAGGTCGGTGCCTACAAATAGTAGAGGGGATTGGTATCTACCATAGGTTAGTGCCTACAAACAACATAAGGGGATTGGTGTCTCCTGTAGGTCAGTACCCACAAAAAAAAGAGGGGATCGATGTCTCCTGTAGGCAAGTTCCTACAAATAGAATAGGGGATCAATGTATCTAGTAGGTTGGTGCATACAAACATTTGTAACCATAGGTTGGTGCCTACAAATTTACAAAAATAAGTTTGTGTATTTTTCTCTCGAAAGAGTTTCCACGTTAAATATTGTGTCTGTTGTTACATTTATGTGATTGCTTCATTATGGTTTATGAATGTTAAAAATAAAAAGATATCCTTATATTGATTTGTAAATGTGTTGAACTTGCACATAATAGATCTAGATAAACAATAATACACACATTTGCAGAGAGAATTGGAGAAGGAAGAAGGAGAGAAAGAATGGAAGAATTCTCATTAACCGTATTCCACACTCAAAGAGTGAATAATTTACAATAGATATAGGCTACATAAGTAACTAATGAGCCATAGTGGTGGTCTAGATTGATCTGGACACACACTAATAGTTACAAGAGTAAATTGCCACCTAGTCTAGTCTCTCAGGCAGTTACGGGAGTGAACTGCCACCTAGCTGAGTTAACTAGTAAACTAGTCTTCAGTTAACTGACTGAACAAAGAGTAGTGAGTTGATGATGATCCCAATGTTGCATGGTGAAAAAACCAATGCAACATCTAAACTCAACTCAACTAGTCAAATTGAAGTGTCAACTGAAAGAGAATATTCTCCAGGTGGAATATTCTCCCCTAAAATATAGGAGACTGTATAATGACTAATTATGACTAATAAACAAGAAATAACCTTAGTAAAAATAAATCTTAGGTGTGTGTAAAGTAACTCCAACACCCTCCCTGAACACCACTATGGTGAAAATAAAGAATGGGTCCCGACTACGAGGCCATGTTAGGTACCCAAATACAAAAGATACACTGAACTAAACAAGGAAAGAGGGAAAACCTCATGGGAACAACACCCCCGATCAAATTACAATGCACAAAATAAAAAATGATAAGGAACAAAAGGCAGTTGCTAAGAAACCATGTCCTTCACTCCAAGAAGACCTCGCAGCTGTGCAAGTTTGTGCTCTTTGAATATTTTGTTGAAGATGTAGATGTCTGCACGGATCTGATGAAGTATATGAATCATTGATATTTCCACACATATCTACTTTATCTTCTTGTAATGAATAATATACATATAAATTTTGGATGAACTTTTGGAAACCGTGTGGTTGTTTCCAGAAAAATGCTGAAATTTTGTTGATTTTGAAACAATCATAACTTCACTTTTCAGACTTCATTTTAGACAATTTTTTTTTTGAAATTGGATATTTTCCCGAGAGGAATTCAAATATCCAGTTTGTTTCTACAAAATTTTTCTTATAAAATATCAGAATGACGTCTGATGTGCGCGGCTCCCTTTTTGACTCCTGAGATGCATGCATGGTGCATGCAAAAGTGTCTGCATGTGACTCCTGATATGCATGCCATATATCTTCCACATGAATTTCAGAACACAAATCTGAAATGGAGTAGACATCATCTTCAATTAATGGAATACAAATTTGTGAATTTTTTTTTGTAGAAGACTCTTCATAATAAGAGACTTGATCTTCTGATGGCTTCTCTTATGGCTCTATTTGTTCGACCTCCTGCATGAAATCTTCACAATATTATTTATTCCCAAATAGAATCTCCAATCTGGTCCATAATTCATTTGGAGTTAATCCTTGTGATTTTTCATATACTTGATGGAAAAGTTTGGGAGAAACAGACATGCCGATACTTCCTATGGCCATATCTTGTCTATTGAGAAAATCATTTTTCTCATCGACAGAATCAGGCTCTACTTCCATTTCCATGGTTATTTGGTATAATCCTTTGCATCTTAGCAGAAGCAAAATTTTTGGCTTCCATTCCAAATAGTTGTGAGGCGTGAGAAGTATTTCCGGCGAATAATCCATCTTTTTGTTGTCTTCAATCTTTTGTACCTGCAAAAATTTTTGGTGTAGCTTTTTCTTAGCAGTTCGTTGGATCTGATACCATGTAAATGTGTTGAAACTACACAGAATAGATATAGCTAAACAATAATACACACATTTGCAAAGAGAATTGGAGAAGGAAGAAGAAGGAGAGAAAGAATGGAAGAATTCTCATTAACCGTATTCCACACTCAAAGAGTGAATAATTTACAATAGATATAGGCTACATAAGTAACTAATGAGCCATAGTGGTGGTATATATTGATCTGGACACACACCAATAGTTACAAGAGTAAATTTCCACCTAGTCTAGTCTCTCAGGCAGTTACGGGAGTGAACTGCCACCTAGCTGAGTTAACTAGTCAACTAGTCTTCAGTTAACTGACTGAACAAAGATTAGTGAGTTGGTGATGATCCCAATGTTGCATGGTGACAAAACCAATGTAAAATCTAAACTCAACTCAACTAGTCAAACTAAAGTGTTAACTGAAACATAATATTCTTCAGGTGGAATATTCTCCCCTAAAATATAGGAGACGAGATAATGACTAATTATGACTAATAAACAAGGAATAACCTTAGTAAAAATAAATCCTAGGTGTGTGTGAAGTAACTCCAACATGATTCACCCCCCCTCTCAGTATAAGTGTGTGCTCAACAATTGGCATCAGAGTCCATTCCTTTGGAAACAGTCTAACCATTGGAAGGTAGATCTCGGGAACACACATGGCCGCTCAAGAAGGCTTATCTAAAAACATGGCTTCATTGTTTGACTAAACAAACTATGCATTTTGAAGTATAAGGATGCGAACATATCTAATGGCCCTTGGTTTTGATATTTGGCAATTGGTCATGACTAGTTAAACAACCCAAACAAATCCACCAACATATATGGTCGGGAAAAAGGCTAGTGAAAATGATGAAAAATCCATGAATGCCATCTTGTGCGGACTATCATAATCAAATTTTTTCAAAGTAATGCATTTCAAATCAACAAAATAAATTTGGGACAAACTTCAAAACGTCCATGAAGGTGATGACAAGGTCAATAAGGCTAAGCTCCAAACTCATAGAACGTAGTTCAAGAGTTTGAAGATAAAAGATGAAGAAAATGTTGCAGTCTATCTCCTCCCTGTGGACAAAATTTTCAGCACCATCAAAGGACTTGGTGAAACAATTGAAAAATGAATGATTGTGAAAAAGGTGTTGAGGTCACTCCCCTTGAGATTTGATGCCCAAATTTCTGCCATTGAGGAAATAAAGGATTTGGATAAATTGACAATGGATGAATTGCATGAAATCCTTGCTGCATATGAAATGAGGACTGAAGAGGAAAAACCATAAAAAAGGGAAGAAACTTTCAAAGCCTCAAAGAAGATGAAGAATAAAGAGAACATATCAAGGGTTTGTTCGAGATGTGAATTAGACGCAGAGGAAGCAAATTTTTTGAGAAAACTCAAAAAGGGATATGGAAAATACAAAGGTAAGTTTCCTTTTAAATGCTTTAACTGTGGAAAAGTAGGACATTTTGTTGCTAAGTGTCCATATGCAAAAAATGAAGCATTGATAATGAAGAAGACTATAACATAAAGAGAAAACATCATCAACATAAAAATAGCCGCAAAAAAACATGCATGAAAAGAAGAAGAACTCTTATAAGCATAAGAAGAGCCTCTACTCAAAAGTGGTCAATGACTCGTCTGAAGAAAGTAGTGAAAGCAGTTCTGGTAGTGATAGAGAAGAAACTCTTTCTATGGAAATCGAAACAAATATTGATGAAGACAAAAAAATGATGGATTCAGAAGAAGAGGAAAATAATGAAACATATGGAGAAGTGGGTCTTCAATAATAACTCGTGTGTGCCTTAAGAGAAATAAAGAAGCCGAGGAAAAATAATTTGAAACAAAAAGAGAAGTTGCAAAATTATGAAGAAGAGTATTGTGATTCAAAAGCCAAAATGTCACAAAAACTTGAAGAAACATAAAATATTATCATAATCCTAAAATTTCAATTAGAAGAGGCAAGAAGGATGGAAGAAGTGGTGAGAATCTAGCTGAAGAAGAAGGAAGAAAATTGTGAAGAGATAGAATATGAAATTGTTTCCTTAAGAAAGGAACTAAAGAAAATATCTATTGAGTCGAAGTTAAAAAAGAGTGTTGAAACCTTAGATGATATCATCTATTGTCAAAGGTCTCCATTCATTAAGACTGGTCTTGGAAATGATGTTGCTATTGCCTCCATACCTACACCTAGCCTAGCTACAACCAAGGAAGTTTTTTTTGTTGTAGGAGGAGTTTAGACTGGTTTTCTATAAGAACAATTGATTGTTGATTGAGTTGAAAAGATTGATGAGTTGCCTATTCCTCACATGCCATAATTTGAGCATGTTGTTATAGATGACATTTTTGTTGACATGTCGAGTTTTTCTACTCATGTGTGTGAACCTAGCCCTAAACCTACTTCCTCTAATCAACTAACACAAACATTTATGCCTTATCATCATCCTCACCACAAAAATCGAAGGAATGGAAATCATGCTTTCAGATCTTTGCAAAAGAGACGTGAAAGACAGAATTGTGGACCAGTGCCAACTTCCAGGATAAATTGTGGTTGGATTTATGGATGGACGTGGATTCATTTGACCATATGATTGAGGAGTTCATATCATTATGTATCATCAGTTGTACAATCATGTAATGTTCCTCTTTCTTACTAATTATTTCCTTGGAAGTGTCCAATCGAGGATCGACCCGACATGAAAATCGACTGGAGTTTCGACTGAGTATTCGTCGACTAAGTTTCAACTAGGTTGTATGTCGACTGGAATTTTTAACAAGAACTATTATTGCTACATGTTGATCCCTCAAGGGGTCCAATACTTGAATTTGTTGATATGTGAACCCAATTGATGTCTTCTTATCGACTCGACTATTTCTTGTTGAATCAACTTGGATTTTCTGAGACCAACCCAACCATGTTCGATTGTTGTTGGAGATGTACTACTTCTTATGTTTCATACAGAGACTGTTTGGATTGACATAGACTGATTATCTTGCATTGTTGGTGACAATGTTTAGACTTCTTCAAGAGTGTTTTTGTATCATGTTCGAGTAGCTTTTGTAGTTAGAACAAAATTAAAGGAGGAAGGCTATGTGCTATGCAATTTTTCTTAAGATAAAATTGAAGAAATTCAAAATGGAAGATTGTACACCAGTCAACAAACCTATGGTCACAGGTTGTAAATTGATAAAAAATGATGAATCTCTGGAAGCAAATGAAACATTGTATAGGTCAATGATTAGAAGCCTACTATATGTGACGACATCAAGGCCATAAATTATGCAAGCAGTAGAATTGGTTGCACAATTTCAAGCTGGACAAAAAGAAACTCATATACAAGTAGTAAGACGACTATTCAAATATCTAAAGGGAATCTTAGACTTCGGCTTATGGTACTCAAGAGGTCAATACTTTAATCCAATAACATATACAGATGCATATTGGGAAGGTGTTGTTGATGACAAAAAAAGTACAAGTGGAGGAGAATTCTTTCTAGGCAATGGTCTAGTGTCTTGGTTGAGTAAGAATTAGTCTTCGATCTCTCTATCCACAACATAAGCCAAGTATATTGTGACAACAACATGTTTCACACAGGTTCTCTGGATGAAGCAAACACTACAAGATATCAAGGTAGAATATGATTAACCAATCTCAATCATCTATTTCAACACAAGTGAAATTAACATTTCAAAGAATCTTGTTATGCACTCAATGAAAAAGCATATTCCCATCAAGTACCACTTCCTAAGAGAACATGTATCCAAAATAAGTCTCAAGCTAGAATATATAGTCACCAAGGAACACATTGCAGATATTTTTACCAAACCCCTTCCCAAAGAAACATTTCAATATTTCGGATAGAAGTTGGGAGTGATATCCCTCTCATCTCATCAGTAAAGAAGAAAAACTCAGGGAGAGCATACCTTTTCCATTGATTTCAAAGGGGGAGAATTATAGACAAGGGTGTTATAACCCTAATTTGCACCATACATGCTTACCTGGCATTAGGCCATCTCAGATCCCTTCTTTGCCAAAGCACTGTTGAACAACTTTTAAAAAAACCTATTTTATAAGGGCCCATGCACCCTAATCCATTAATGAATGCGTGTACACGCTAGATGACCTAAAACAACCCGTGTGGACCTACAAAAGCACGAAAAAAGGAAATTTGTTGATGAAACACACAACTTTGGGTGAGTTAACTAAATCTTCTAGCCATGCATGGCTGAGGGTTCACCCAAATACCTAGCTTCTTCTAGCCTATAAAAGAAGGGTTAGGGGTCCTATTTGGAAGAGGAGAATAAGAGTAAAGAAACTCTACCCAATTGCACATTCTCATTGTCCCAACCCTTTAGCCATCCTTGTGCAAAGAGAGATACAAAGAAAAGAAGTTGGAGGACATTTGAAGAGGAGCCTAGGATCAGGTTCGCAGAGCAGTGGCTGGTCTTGACATTGTAAGTTGATTCATTAAAGTTAATAATAAAGAAATTCTTTTCCCGTCCCACTATATGAGTTCTTCATAGTTTAGTGAATATATGTTTGAATCTCTAACCCATTAATCTGTAGAACAAATGCATGTAGAGTTTGTTGCTTGTTTTGTACACAAGTCAGTCTTGACAGCATAGATGCCAACAAGCGATCAAGCGTGAAGAAGGATCGACATTGAACATTCGGAACAAGGTATGTTCGTGTAACCATGTATTTTCTTGAAACAAATGGGGATTAAGTTTGGGAAGTAGGATTCTTTTGGTCTTATCTGCATGCATAATATAACCCTAAATGCTAGTCCGTAGGGGGAGTTCCCACCTCAACAGAATTGGCGACCATACTGGGGAAGTCTCTAGGGTTCCTAGGAATATTTTTGGGTAGTTTTAAAAGACTGGTTTTCTTTCCCGTTTTTTGAAGTTTTTACAAAGTCTGAGCTATCAGAGAGTCTGGTCTTCCATACCATCTATCTCTATTATTTCCTTGACTGTGTTTTTTCGAGACCCACAGAGGTACATGTGGCCTGCATAAGGTCTACACATGTGTACCCGTGCCCTACTTTCTTACAGCCCTCGTGTAAACGCTAGCTGAAGAAGTAACAGTAGCGTGTAGATTCCAGAAAATGTTTTGAGGTAGTCATCCTCTTCCCTATCAGAATCAGTCATTCTCAGGGGTTTTATGGAATTCTTTCTAGTCTTGGTTGTTTGCAGTCTCATCTAAGATTGGTTTGTTTTACAAATTTTTTCCTTACATTGTTTTCCTTTTTTCTGTTAAAGAAAATGTCTAAGCCTTCAAGAGATCATGGTTCTCAATATCAGTGGTCTCTTCTTGGTTTGGATTGTCTATTTTTATTTGTTTTAGAGTTTTAGATATACACACGGCCTGTATAAGGCCAACACATGTGTACACGCCCTCTGGCTCTACATAGCTTGCGTGCACACGCTTGTTGTTGAATTGTCAGTAGTGTGCTTGTGAACGATAGTTTTTGTTGAGGGTGAGGCAGTCATCCTTTCCCTTGACAAGATTTATACCTCTCAGGTTTTTGAATCTATGTCCTAGCAGTCAGTAGCTTAGGGTTGATCTTAGCCATAGCTTTCTTTTTTCATTTAAAAGTTGTCATCAAAAAATTTTCTTTCGGGTTTTTAGAAAAGTGTGAGAGTCCTTTTTTTAATTGCTAGTGTGTGATTTCTTGAAGTGATTCTTTGCGATCTGCGATTAGGCTAGAATTTTTCTTGGTTTTTGACTTGTTGATATTTTTCCTTTTTTCTTTGTCAGCATTCAAATAAAAAAAAAATCTTTCATTTTCTTGTTTGGTTGAAAAGTGTTGTTTTGCATTAGTAACCAGGGAAAAGTCTTTGCTTTGTAAGTTATTCATAGTTTACTTAGATCATAAGTAGCTCGTAGTCGATTGAAATCTTGATTTAAGTTTGTTTTTCAAAAGATCTTAGAAAATTAAAAAGAATTTTTTTTTTTTTTTTGAAAAGTTGTTGAAATTTTGCATTAAGTGAAGGTTTTTGTTTCCATCTTTTTGTTCATTTTTACTTTCGTCTTTCAAAAATCATCAGTTTCACTTTCATACCTTTTGAAATAAGACAAGACATAAAATTAACGCTAAATCTAAAATTTATTAGAATTTTATGTTTGTAGGGTTAACCAACTAGTTCAGGATTAGGGCCTTGGATTAGGTTGGAGAGGAAACTCTTCAAGGCCATTAAAATCAAACATTGGAGTCTGAGTTAGGGAGTGTCCAAGTCCAGTATCGTGAAAGTTATCTGGGACCCTCCTATAACACAGGGGATAAACACGAGGTCGCCTGCAGAAAGGTAGTGGAGATAACCCCTCCAAAGTTGGACCAATCGTTGTGGAGAACACATATAGAGGGCTTGTCTTGGGATTCCGTCGATTGCATTTTCCAAGGGGCTTCGCGGGTCTCGAATCCATTCGAGTTCCTCAGTTTTTTTTTGGACCACTTGCTCTCGATACCCTTGACAGGTTTCAGGCTCGATACCCTACTCATTGTAGTCTACCTAACTTTCGACTGTACCCGCCTGGTGACTGTTCGCACGCTGGCAACCTAGTTGCCTATCTTTTTTAGGGACATACACAGGTGACTGCAGGGGTATACCGTGGTACCTAGGATAGACATTAGGCCATGCTTTGTAGAGTATACCCAGAGGAAATCCTTGTTAACCTCTTTAGGATCTACCGAGACTTGTAATCTAGATACAATCATGCTGGATACAACGGACTTAAAACCTCGTCTGCCTTACCATCTAACGTTTCAGATAGTAGTGGCTTATCCCAAAAAAACTTTTACTCGGAATATCTTCTGCACGGTGGTTGATGAGGGTGCCTTGACATGCGTTATGTCATTGGCATGTTGGAAGGCCATTGGCCAACCCATTTTGTCTCCGTCACCTACTCTCCTCACTTCTTTCAACGAACGTTCGTACTTACCACATGGTATCATTCCCTCTTTCCCAGTGCAGTTAGGAGGGAAGAACGTGTGTGTTGAGGTAGAAGTAGTCGATGCACCCCTCAACTATAACCTCTTGTTAGGAAGGAGTTGGACTTATGCCATGCAAGCTATGGTTGCTATAGTTTTCTAGGTCTTGTTGTTTCCACACGAGGGCCAGATAGTGACCATCGATCAATTTTCTTTCTCCAGACCTGACCCTTCATTGTGGGCATTCACGATCCTGATGATTGATAAGAATCAACCAGGTGTAGTCAACGTAGGGGTTGGTTTGTGCCCATCTTTGATGGGTACCTTCTATTACCCGCCCCCTCAAGGTGATATCAAGTTTATATCCAATCATCATAAGGTTGATATTTTTAGAGTTTTGTCGTTCCGCACGACTTACTTCGATGATCCGTGGATAATTCCTTCCCCATCGGTCACGATGGATGGGACAGGGCACCAAAGCATGTCCATGCCCTTGTCCGCAGCTGAAGTAGCATACTCTTTAGTCCAACAAATTTCAGCCAATACAGATCCAACTCCTGCACAAGAGTTCAATTCACATCTAGAGCCTATTTGGGCTCAGGGTTCTCTCACTGACACTGATTCGTTAGACTTATTATTTCCCCCCGACGAAGCAGTAATTGAAGCAATGACTAGTCTGGACAAACCCTGGGATGATCTTCATCATAGATCATACTTCCTCCCAGAGTTAAGCAGAATTGAAGCAGGGGAATTCACTTTGACTATGACTAGAGATAGGTCTTGTCCTATCAATCCTTTGGCTACTCGTGCTTTTTATGCCGAGGGTAATATGGAAAGTATCGCTGAAATGATACCTATAAATCTCTCCAGTACCCTTGGCGTCGCAGACAATGTTTTCGTCGGAGCATACTTCTTCCCCGAGGAGTTACCCAACATTGACCCACAAAGTGTTGATCATGAGCTAACTTTGTTGTTTTTCAAGCTCGCTTTGAGATCCGAAAGCAACATACGGCGAGACTGCATTTATGCTTTTCGATATTTTTCGGATTAACTGAGAAAAGTAACCTCTATGAGTCTTCTTTTAAGCCCTTTTCTGACCCTCTAAACATGAAAAGATTGCCGAGCGATATTGTGGCCCTGTCACGCTTGTTAAACTGAAATTTGAAGTCAGGTCTGTCCAACGGTAGTTTACCCCTTTTTCGGTCTAGACGATCAACTGTACGAACAAAGGTATACTCTATGGAACTTCAGTTCTCTAGACGATTACTCTCAGGTATTATTTTAACCCTTTTTCGGGCCTGAGGGACTAAATTTATGAAAAAGGAACCTCCACGGAGTCCATAGTTAATTTCTTTTTAGACTCCCTAAAATTGAAAAGATTGTTGAGTGACCTTATTCTCTCACACTCATTAAAATGGTCCAGAAGAACATTCTTGACGGAGTCCATAGTTAAGCTTTTTTTAGACTCCTTAAAAATGAAAAAATGCCCGAGTGATCTTGTCTTTCTCACACTCATTAAAATGGTTTTGAATAGACATCTTGTCGGTGCTAGTTTACCCCTTTTTCGAAATGACTAGACTATATTTGAAAAAGGTACCCCAATGGAGTCTCATTTTATGTTTTTTTAGACTCTCTAAATATGAAAAACCACCGAGCTTACCTTCTCTGGGCTCGTTAAACTTACATCGAAGGACGTTACCATTGTGTGTTTTGTTAATCACATTTGCATACCCACGTCTTTGGCCTAATGTCGGCTCCAGGTTGCTCTCAACTAAACCATCTAAAGCATGCCTTATACGCAAGCCTTGTAGCACTTTGCCTCTACATCTTAACACCCTTGGCCCCCGGAGGATTTTTCCCGAGTATCATTATTCTGAACATCAGTCTTGTCCTTGCACCTAGAACTTGTATGTTTGTAACACTCATTCCTCCATTGTAACGTAACATTCCTTTATTCTTTTTCCCAAAATTATTGAAAAAGACAAAAAAAATCAAATATACCCGAAAAAGAGGAAGGGAAAAGTATTTTCTTTATTGGAAGCATAATGAGTCACCCTTGGATAAAGCAAATCTGTCTGTTTGTTCGTCAAACTATGGGATGTAATACTACCTTAGGAAGATGTTCTCGCTACATAGAGTTGTGTCCTCCTCCGTTTGGTTATTCTTCCAAACATATGGAGAGTTTGCGTTGCCTCCTGCTTTGTAAACTTATGATTAATTCCATGCTGCCTAAGTCTCATCATTTGTCGTGTTGTTGTCCAAGGGAAGTTTCTACCAAGCCTAGCAATTTGTCTCTTGCCCTCATACCCGACCATCCTGAACGTCCAATCAAGTCTTTGTTCGAAATCAATGAAGCCTTCAGTCTGATCATCAAGATTCTCTAGTCCATGACCGACGAGTCGTTGAAGACCTCTGGGTAGTGAATTCGTACACTCATATTACACTCCTACCTGAGTTTTGAACATTTTGAAGTTGTTGCTCGAGCTTTGAAGTCCTCATCTCCAGCCATTAGGCCTTATCAGCTTCTACAAAGATGGATACTCTACATGTATATCTTTTTTGATTTCGAGATGTAGCTCCGCTGTGTACTGCTCGTGGCTACACTTTATATAGTTATATGACATGGATATACAGTGTATTTGATTGGTAGCCATGCATTTATTCTATCCTGAGCATGGGTATGCCCGCCTCGGTGAGACAATTGTTATTTTTGCAGACGACGCCTCCCGATTTCTGGTTCCTGGGCTCACTTGTTCGGCACATAAGTAAAGATTGGTAATGTATTTCGGCCATCGTATTCTTTTCTGACCTCACACATTATGGGGCATATGTTATAACCCTAATTTTCACCATACATGCTTACCTTGTATCAGGCCATCTCAGATCCCTTCTTTGCCAAAGCACCGTTGAACAACTCTTTAAAAAACCTCTTTTATAAGGGCCCACATGCCCTAATCCATTACTAAATGCGTGTACATGCTATTTGACCTAAAACAACCCGCGTGGACCTACAAAAGCATGAAAAAAGGAAAGTTGTCGACAAAACACACAACTTTGGGTTAGTTAACTGAATCTTCCAGTCATGCATGGCCGAGGGTTCGCCCAAATACCTAGCTTCTTCTAGCCTATAAAAGAAGGGTTAGGGGTCCTATTTGGAAGAGGAGAATAAGAGTAAAGAAACTCTACCCAATTGCACATTCCCATTGTCCCAACCCTTTAGCCATCCTTGTGGAAAGAGAGATACAAAGAAAAGAAGTTGGAGGACATTTGAAGAGGATCCCAGGATCAGGTTTGCGGAGCAGTGGCCGGTCTCGACATTGTAAGTTGGTTCATTAAAGTTAATAATAAAGAAATGTTTTTCCCGTCCCACTATATGAGTGCTTCATAGTTTAGTGAATATATGTTTGAATCTCTAACCCATTAATCTGTAGAACAAATGCATGTAGAGTTTGTTGCTTGTTTTGTACAAAGGTCAGTCTTGAGAGGATAGCTTCCAACAAGTGATCAAGCGTGAAGAAGGATCGACATCGAATGTCAGGAACAAGGTATGTTCGTGTAACCATGTATTTGCTTGAAAGAAATGGGGATTAAGTTTGGGATGACGGTAGAAAGTAGGATTCTTTCGGTCTTATCTGCATGCATAATATAACCCTAAATGCTAGTCCGTAGGGGGATTTCCCACCACAACAAAGGGGAGAGTTGCAAACAAGGAGAGGAGAATTAAATATAGGGGGAAAGTTGCAGACAACAAATAATTCTTTCTATTTTAGGAGGATCACATATTTTTGAGTACAGGGTTGCCATCAATGACAAAGGGGAGATTGTTGAATAAATTATTGTCATTGATGTCAAAGTTAAGTAAGTATTCACATATAAATATTCAAAGGAAATGTGACTTTAATAAATAAAAAAGTGGAAGTGGATTAGAAATGAAGTTACTTGAAAGTGGATTAGAAATGAGGTTACATAAAAGTGGAGTAAACATGAAACTCGACTAAAAAGGGTAAAAGTAAAAGTTGAGTAAAAGTGCACATGGTATTTGCACATAGTTTAAAAACCCATGGTATGTTGAAAAATAAATAAATAAAATAAAATATGGGGAAATCAATTATTTATTTAATAAAAGTTGTGTCTTTTCAAATGAACATGACTTTCATGTAGAATGAATGGTAAATTATAAAAGGAGATGAGGGCTGTGAGAAATAATGTGAGTGTGGGTGAAAATGTAATATTCTTATGCATATCTTTTGATGAGTGATGATTGAATATCATTCAAGGAGAGACGATTAAATATTAGCGAAGATCATATATGGTGTTCTAGCAAATAGATATGGTGTTCTAGAAATAAAAAATAGTAAAGGAAAATCTAAGGCAGAAGTAGAAGAAAACACAAGAAGATTTGGTAAAGGCAAAGCTAAAGAAGAAGTAGAAAGCGTCAAGCAAATCTGGCGAAAGAAGAAGGAGCGAGTGTCGAGCAGATCTGACAAAAGTAGAAGGAGTGAGTGTTGATTTGATCTAGAAAAAGAACAAGTAGCGAGTGCATATCTGATTTAGTGAAAGAATAAGTAGCGAGTGCATAGAAGATATGGTGAAAGAAAAAGTAACCAATGCAGAGAAAATTTGGTGAAGACAAAAGCAACAAGAAAACTGGTGAAGGAAATGCATATGAAGAATTTGTAAACTTGTATGTAGGTTGGTTCCAACAAAACAAATAGTTGTGGGGATTGGTGATGTAGGAGCATTTATCTACCTCAACATGCGCCAATTTATTAGCATGAGTGGTGCGCATTCAAGGAAGGGAGAGGCGCCACCCTCTCATTTTGCCTTCGAGAATCTAAAGAGTGATTAAGGAAATTAATGTTGACAGGTTGGTAGAGCCAAGTTGTGCCTTCGCACAAGTTGAAGATGAGGTCACCATTAAGTGGTTGACGGTAGGAGGGATTTGCATCTGATTCGGATCAGATTTCCATCATTGTAATCTGCCCATTAGACAAGCATTTTGAATGGTAATTCGACACCACTAGCTTAACTTGGAGGAAATATCGTCGAGCCCCTCTTGTATAAACTCTTGTATTGTTTCCAGTAGAGCACACGCATATACATCACAGATAGAGATAGGAGATAGATAGTTGAGGAAGAGTCGAGACTCAGATGTAGCACGAACTCAAATAGTGTAATGGACATTCCACCATTAATAGAAAGTAACAGTTTTTCCTGTTTGCCAATTTCTGTGTAATGGATATATGGTTATGAATGTCATACATATGCGTGTATGTTGTATATGTATGTTAGAAATCATTTAAAAGGATATAATTATAATCTTCTATCTATGAGTGTGTTGGATTAATTCTGGTTCTCAAGGTTAAGTGCAAGGAGTGCGTGACAGAGGGTGGAAAATTTGTGAGCTGACACAAGGAGTGTGTGTCTGAACTCGTTTGAGTCAAAAGAGGTGTTGCTAGGAGGGCACACCAGGATGATTCATAGACTCAGAAGGAAATTTCAAGGTGGTTGGGTACCTTGGAAATAAAGACTGCATGGGAGGAAGCACAACGCAGAGTTACTGAATACTCTGTAATACTTTTCCAGGAGAGCATATAGCAAGTACAAGTGCATACAAGAGAAACACATTCTGAAGTTTGGAGGTGTTGAGAA
>JASDQU010372370.1:47576-72628 GCA_032191745.1 Picea mariana
CTTATTGATTCTAGAGAATATTATCATATGGATAAGGATAAAGCTATTTTTTCTTCTCTTAATGAATGTAACACTAAATGAATATTTGTTGGTGATCATAGATGTCTTAGTGTTGTAGGGTCTGGAATAGTTCAAGTATATAATGTTCATTTCAATAATGTATTGTGTTCCAAGTATTTTTTTCAACCTTCTAATAAAGTTTTCTCCTCACCAAGTTGTAATCAAGGATTTAAAATATCCTAAGCATGTCCTAACCACTAGAATTTTTGATGATATTTCCAGTATATACAAATTCAACAACTTTGGATCATCATATTTTCCATTATTTTTTATTTCTCATAGCGATGACTTGAGAAAAATCTGGCATGAGTGACTTGGTCATCTAAACTATCGTTCATTGCAACAACTATGTAATCAAAATATGGTGACTAGTTTTCCTCTCGTTTCTTGTGGAGATGGTGTTTGTGTTGGTTGTGTTCTTGGAAAACATCAATAGGATAGTTTTGACAAGCATGCCTCTTTCATCTTGTTCACAGTGATTTGTGTGGTCCGCTTTCTTCTCCTTATTTCTCTAGGTGCAAGTAATTCTTAACCTTCATTGATGACTTCTCTAGATGCACTTGGGTTTACTTATTAAAACTTAATAGTGAAGTTTTTGACATATTTTTGGCCTACAAGTCCCTTGTATAAAAATAATATGGATATCAACTACAAAGGTTAAGAATATATAATAGTGGTGAATATGTGATCAATAAATTTACAGCCTACTTCACTGCATATGGAATTCAAATGCATCATATTGTGACACATACTCCACAAAAAAATGGGGTTGTTGAGAGAAAGAATCACATATTAAAGGAAATGGATAATTGTGTGATCCAATCTAAATGATTAAGTCTTTGTTATTGGGAAAAATCCATTAATTATGTCAATTTCAAAGTAAATCACACTCCTGCAAAGGATTTAAAAAATATAACATCAGAAGAAACATGGACTGAAATTAAGTCAGATCTATAAGTCACTTTCATGTAATTGGTAGTGAACCATGGGTTCACATTCTTGATGAGAAAAATAAAACATTACAACCTAAAAATGAGAAGTGCATTTTATGGGATATTCTGAAGATGTCAAAGGTTACTAACTTCTTCAACCTCATTAAAATGAAATAATTGTTAGAACATATGTTAAATTTGATGAAAATCTATTGTCTTGTGAGCCTAATTTGGTGTTTTTGCCATCTTCGGCCTGAGAGCCATCTTTGGTGATTGTGCCATTTTCTAGTTCTATTCTAATTTCTTTTTCAGATGATGATAGTGAAGATGAAAATCCACATCTGCCTACTCACCTTCCTCCAAATGAGTCCATTGAACATGAACCTGCACTAGTACCATAGTTTCCTAGATTGGTCTATTCAACTTGAGAAGCAATTAGTGATATTTTTAGTGATCCTACAGATCAACGTCGGACACATTCATAGTTTCAGCAAGCCTCCTCTCTTTTGTCTCAAATTTCAAAGGTTCGTGATCCAAACACATTTGCGGAATATTTTGGCCATCCAGATTGGGACACAACCATGAATGAATAATATCATTCCTTAATGATGAATGATACTTAGGATCTTGTACCTCTTTTGAAAGGAAGAAAAATTTTCAAATGTAAATGGGTGTATAGAACTAAGTATGCATCAGATGGAAGTGTTGAAATACATAAGACATGATTAGTTTCCAAAGAATTCTCTCAATTTAAAAGCAATGGCTACAATGAAACCTTTTCCCCCATAGACAAAAGGAATTATATCCACCTTGTTCTATTCCTTGTTGCCTCATATAAATGGGAGGTCCATCAGATGGATGTTAAATCTGTCTTCTTGCATGGGGATTTGCAAGAATAAATCTACATGGAACAACCTCCTAGCTATGTTTAAAATGAATCCAGCCTTGTATTCTTCCTTAATAAATTTCTTTACGGTCTTAAGAAAGCTCCTCAAGCTTGGTATGAAAAAATAGATAACTTTCTTCTTGACACTGGCTTTTCTAGATGTAATTTTGACACTAATGTCTATACCAATAAAGTAGGAAGCCATCTCACAATACTTGTTTTTTATGTTGATGACCTTATCCTTACTAGTAACTCTTAACCCATGTTAAATCTATCCTCAAGAAGAACTTTGAAATGACAGACTTGGGATATTTGCATTATTAATTTGGCCTCCAAGTATTGCAATCTAAGGAAGCTAGTTCCCTTTCCTAGTATAAGTATGCATGTGAACTTTTTCACCACTTTCACATGGAAGGTTCTAAACTATCCCCTTCTCTCTTCCAGTCTCGATTCAACCTTGTTGCCACCTATACTAATCCCGGAGTCAATTATACTTTGTACCATCAATTAGTTGGTATCCTCTTATATTTGACTCATATTGGTCCTGATATTTTATTTTCTATTGGTCTTATTGCTCGATATATGTAAACACCCCATGAAATCCATTGGAAAGCGACAAAAATGATACTTTGGTATATCCAGGGTATAATTCAGTTTGGGATGCATTATATTTCAGGGGGGACTCCTTTATTGGTTGGTTTCATTGATTTACATTGGGTCAACAAACCTATTGATAAAAATTATACTATAGGTTATGTTTTCATCATTGGTTTTGGACCTATCACTTTGGATTGTAAGAAACAACAGGTGTTTTCACTTTCTTCAGCAGAAGCAAAGTACCAAGAAATGGTTAACACAATTCAAGAGGCCTTGTGGCTTTAATAGATCCTTTCATATTTTGGATCCTAGCAATAGCGTTTGGCAACCCTCTTGTGTGAAAATCATAGTTTCATCAAGCTCTCTAAAGATACAATTCAACATCAGCGCAACAAACACATTGAGATACACATGCATTCATCAAAAATATCATCCATGATCGTGTTCTTGAAGTGCTCTTTTTTCCAACCGATAATCAAGTTGCAGACGTTTTCACAAAGTCTCTTACAAAAGTGAAGTTTTCCAAACTTCGATTTATGTTAGGAGTTCAGGAAGTTTTCATTAAGGGGAGATAGGCTCTAATTCCTCCATCCTTCTCCTATTGTGTCACCTTTGTAAATCCTTCAATCTTATCCCATGCTTTTCTTAAGTGTGGATGTGAGGATATTTAGACACTTATGAGTTAGTTAAGTTCACCATGGTCTAGTATGTATTTCGGAAGAAGTGTGATTCTTAATGTGTTTATTTAGCATGTTTTTGTAATTATGTAATCTGACGGTCTCAATATGTTCTACACATAGAGTGATCCAATGAATCATATTCTCCTCGATATTAACAACTATATTGATATGTGGATTAACACTCTATTGGTCCATAATCTCTATTTAAATATCATAGAGGGTCATTTGCTAATGATCGATTGTGAGAAACTCTCTTGTAAAATGTTTTTATTTTGCATTAATATATTTCCTAAAGTGGACACATTGGCTAGGGCCATGAACTGTTTCCCTCTTTTAGGTTTTTAATCACTTAAAAGGATTGATGTATTGATCTTTGATCTAGTTATGTGAGCAGTTACTAAAGGTGTTCGTCCTATGTTGGAATACCCTATTTTCTCAAACAAAATACAAAAAATAATATTACTCTCATCAAATTACATCATAATTGGACATTCCATTTGTTGTTATATCAGTACTAAATGACCATGATGAAACATTGAATGGAGGTTGACCCTTTCCTTTTTCTTTTTAAATTGCATTGATAAAAAATGTCATATCAATATATTTTTAACCTTGTAAATTCACGAAGAATCATTTAAAAATTTTATTTAACTCAATTTTGGGAACCCTATAATTTTGCAATGTATGAACCCAAATTATTGTTATTATTATTTTACTGGTACTGATAAAAGAGACAAATTAATATTTTAAAAAAATCATCAAAAATAAAATATTTTTCAACTCAACTTTGGAAAAATCAAAATTTTGCAAATATTTTTAACCTATCTAAATTCGAGAAGAATCATTAAAAATATTTTTTTCAAGTCAATTTTGGGAATACTATAAGTTTGCAATATATGGACCCAAATTAATATTATTTTTGTTTTTGTTGATTGGTAATGATACATCTATCCTAGGGAGGAGTATATATAATGAGGTGGTCAAGCCACATCTACAAGTCTCTCAACCAAGATAGCTCAACAAAGAGGGAATACAATATGTCAAAGATGCAACATCTTGCCTCTAAAATCTTCCTAGTGTAGCAATCCATAACCACCTCCTCAAGATAGGCAATGAAAACCCTTGATCTAGGATTTGAAACTTTCTAGATCTACTCCAAGGTGGATGTGTATCTCTCCAAGGTGAAATGTCCAAGAAGATCCTCAATGTGGAATGTATGACTCTCTAAGTGAGACATCCATCAATAAGTAATGAATAAAATCTTCCAAAGTGGACGTCCTCCAATATATGTGCATAAATATGTGAGAAGAATCCTCAATAAGTGGAACATTCCATTCAAGATCATAAATAATGTAATCAATAAACCTTCAATAGTGGACATACTCAACAATGGCATAGAAGAATGTGCAATGATAAGTCTTCTAAGGTGGACATCATCCTCCTCATAAGGCATGTACCAACTCAACTCACAAAGCATAGCATGTGTGAAGGCTACAAGAGGTACATCCATTAATAAAGGCATGAAATTGTGAGTAATGGTGGATGCCATCCTTAAATTAAGAATACAAGGAATCAACATGTGGAACATCAATAATACTCAACCATATTCATGAAAATAAGGGACAACATCTCCTTAATCCAAAAATATGCATTCACATAAGTGAAAAACACTCCTCCAAGATGGCACATGTGAACCATTAATGCATGAGGAGATGTGTAAGGTGGTAAATCCAAGGAAGAATAAGTAAAATAAGCCATTAATCATATGCCAAGTCACCAAAATTCAAACCAACTCATCAAGTAGTAGAATAACCTCATCAAAATATGCATAAAGTGATGCCAAGTGTGCATATGCCTCCAAATGTGAGTCAAAGAAGGGGAGCACTCTACATAAAACCATGCTCCATACTACAAGCAACGTATCTGTGTGTGAATATCATCCATAAGAGATACGCCATTGGAAAAAAATGGCTCTAATCATGCTCACACCCAATCATCCAAGTAATAAACCATATGTAAGAAGTGTTGAGCACACACTTATACTGAGAGGGGAGGGGGGGGGGGGGGAATCATTATAAGGCTATCTTTTTACTTTTAACATTCATAAACCATAATGAAGTAATCACATAAATATAACAACTAGAAGACACACTATTTAATGTGGAAACCTTTTTGGGAGAAAACCACAAAAACTTCTTTTTATAAGTTTGTAGGCACGAACCTACGGTTACAAATGTTTGTAGGAACCATCAACCCAGAAAAATTGATCCACTCTTATGTTTGTAGACACAGACCTATAGAAGACACCAATCCCCGTTGTTGTTTGTAGGCACCGAACTACATGAGACACCAATTCCCTTATGTTGTTTGTAGGTACCAACCTACAAGAGACACCAGTCCCCTCTATTGTTTGTAGGCACTGACCTAATAGAGACACCAATTGGTGCAGACCCCTCCCCCTTCCCTTTGGGGCTGCGGGACCTCTCGATCTAGGATCGTTCTCAAACCTGAGTCGGATTGACTCTTCAGCTCCCTACTGGAACCTGACAAACTCTACCATAGGTCTCTCTTCCCTCAAAGTGTGGGTCCTCTTAACCCCGCGACTCTCTTCTTGGCCCTTTGAAGAAAGTTGGTGGCGACACTCGGCTCTTCGTTCTAGGCCCTTTTTATCACGTGACCTCGGGCTGTGTCCCAGGGCTCAATCACAAAAAGTGCTTTAGGCTTTGGGCTTCATCTCTTCCCACGACAACCAACTCTTACATTCCCAGACTCTAAATCAAAGAACTCAAACAGAGTGAGGATCAATGATCCTCGTCCCTCCTTTCGATCGATGACTATGATCTATTTGGACTCTAGCCTTCGGGAGTCTCTCTCTATCCTCCTCTGAAACCTTCCAGAGTACTACTCCTCTGAATTGGTGGATCACTTCTACATGTCCCTTCTAGACCCAACGACCTGGATTCAAACCGCTCTTCGCTACTTTGCAAATATCTTTGTTTGCTCTTGGAAAACCTCCCAGAGTTCCAACTTCCGGACCTCCCAATATTCTACCACCTGTCTCCTCCCAACGATGGATGATTTCACGGTCTTTGGGACTTCGGCAAGCCCTCGACCTTCTTGCTCACTTAGCGTAATTTTTTCTCGAGACTTGGACTATTCTCGGCCTTCTCCTGCACTACTTGCAGATTTCTGTGCAAATTCTTCTACGACTTTTCTCGACTTGAAACCTTCAAGGTTCCCAGTTCCTCTATGTCCTTCAATGGAATTTATGGTGCCCTCCTGGAAACTTAAATCTCTTCCTCCTAAGCTTGTAAGATGAACTTATTGTGTCCTCAGCACACTCCTTACGCTCGGCTAAGACTTTTGACGACTTCTCCCTTAGCCCTTCCAGAAGTCTTAAGGTATGTCCTTTCCTTCGTCAATGCACTCTTGAAAATCCTTCCTTCCTCATAGTGCTCAGCAACCCTGGGATTTTCTCAACACTTCTAACACTTCAGAATGTGTTGCTCTTGTATGTGCTCATACTTTCTCTATGCCCTCCTGGAAGAGTATTACAGAGTATTTAGTAACTTTGCATTGTGCTTCCTCCCACACAGTATTTATTTCCAAGGTGCCCAACCACCTTGAAATTTCCCTCTAAGTCTGTGAATTATCCTGGTGTTCTCTCCTGGAAGATTCTCTTTTGACTCAAACGAGTTAAGACATGCACTCCTTGTGTCGGCTCACATAGTTTCCACCCTCTGTCGTGCACTCCTTGCACTTAGCCTTGAAAATGAGACGTAATCCAACACACTCACATATAGAAGATTATAACTCTATCCCTGCAGATGATTTCTAACATACACGCATACATGTGACATTCATAACTAGATATCCATTACACAGAAATTGGCAAACAGGAAAAACAATTGCTTTCTATTAATGGTGGAATGTCCATTACAATATGTGAGTCTGGACTAAAACTGAGTCTCGGCTCTTCCTCAACTATCTATCTCCTATCTCTATCCGTGATGTATATGTGTGTGCTCTACTAGAAACAATACAATAGTTTATACAAGAGGAGCTCGACGAGCTTCCCTCCAAGCTAAGATAGTGGTGTCTAATCACCATTCAAAACGCCTGTCTAATGGGCAGATTACAATGATGGAAATCTAATTCGAATCGGATGCAGATCCCTCCTACCGTCAACCACTTAATGGCAACCTCATATTCAGTTTGTGCGAACACACAACTGGGCTCTACAAACCTGTCAGCAATAATTTCCTTAATCACACTTTAGATTCAGAAGGTAAAATGAGAGGGCGGCGCCTTTCCCTTCCTTGAACGCGCACCACTCTTGCTAATAAACTGGCGTGTGCTGAGGTAGAGAGATGCTTCTGCATCATACTCCATGGCTACAAAAATTCATGAGCTCTTGCTCATGAGCTTCCCAGCACTGTTGAAATCCTCCTAGATCCAAAACTTGCTCCTGGAGTTGTCCTTATGCTCCTCTACTTTTTTGTTGTTGTTGCTGCTGCTGTTGCTACTTCTGCATCTTCCCTGCTGCTCGTGCAGGTTCCTTTCTGTCCAGCTTCTCCTTGCTAACCACTTCTTTTGTTGACCTCAACATCAGCCTCAGTATCTCCTCTACAACTTCTTCTAGCTACTTCATCGGCTGGTGTAGTCTGCTCAGTTGTAGCCCTTCATGCCGCTCCATGGGTAGATCGTCCTAATCTCCCATGCTGCTTTCATCCCCTGTGACACTGACTGGACACTCTATTGCAGACTCTAATTCCGCAGTTTCACCATTGAATTGTTTTTCAACTACCTCCTTTGATAGACTAACCCCTGTCAATTCTTCGGTTGGTTCTATTTCAGCTCTCTCCAACTGCAACACATGTTGGTATGTCTCCTCTGGCATGGCTATATCATGGTAGCAACCTTCTGGTTCTGGACTGTCCAACCAATCCTCTAGTGCCTTCAACTCCATCTCACACCGAGTGAGTAACTCAATTAGATGCTCCTCTTATGTTGGGACAGACTTTAGTATCTTATCTTCCTTCTCCATGACAGTCTCATCTTGTTGTCCTTCTATGGCATCTGTAACATCTATGCTAGCCTCTCCTCAGCTACTTGTAAGGAATATCTTGACTCCCCCAATGACCAGAATGCTCCTTTGATCCTTCTCCCCGGTGATGAAAGTTTCCAACTTGTCATCATCTTCATTCACGCGACTTGCAGTTCCTCATGAATCTTCATATGGATGAGACCTTTCTTCCTCCTCTCCATCTGTCAACACCCTCTGCTAACGCGAACTCTCATCTGAGCTCATTTGTTCTCCCTTACCCACTTGGAAATTCAATATGTCTCCTTTGCCCTTCTAGAATTTTATGATATCATTTGATCCCTTCACATTGCCCACCTGGCAACCTACAAGACCTCTGCTAGATCTCTTTCCCTCGCCATTGAGGTTTTTGACATATCTCAACCACCCTTTTAACATCTGTTGTTTCCTTCTGGCCAACAAATTTCGAACATGCCACTTAGCTCTCCTTTCAAAGGCCACTCGTATCTCCAGTGCACCTTTTCTTCCTGATGCATCTTGAATGCTAGCGTCTCCATCCTTGCTTGGATTTCACTGAGCTCCTTGTCCATCTCCACTTTGATTTTCTATGGGAAAACTTCTCCTCGACCACGCTTATGACCTCTAACAACCATATTGCTTCACCTATAGCCCACCTAGTTGTTTACCATCTATTGCACTCCTTGCAATAGTCTCCACAGAGTATCACACTTTGTCTCCATTCACCTGGTGTCTATAGGTGAAATCCAGCTCTGACTATGCTTGATGTAGCCAGACTGTCACCTTTTCCTAAAAACAACTTCACGCTATGATACCACTTGGTATCAGAGTATCTTTTTCATCTCCTTCTCTCCACCTAAGAATAAAATCAGGCTCTCATACCACTTGGTGCAAACCCTCCCCCTTTCCTTTGGGGCTGCGTGACCTCTCGAGCTAGGATTGTTCTCAAACTTGAGTCAGATTGACTCTTGGGCTCCCTACTGGAACCCGACAAACTCTACCACAGGTCTCTCTTCCCTCAAAGTGTGGATCCTCTTAACCTCGCGTCTCTCTTATTAGCCCTTTGAATAAAGTTGGCAACAACACTCAGCTCTTCATGCCAGGTCCTTTCTATCACGTGACCTTGGGTTGTGTCTCGGGGCTCAATCACACAAAGTGCTTTGGGCTTCGGGCTTCAGATCTTCCCATGACAGCCAACTCTTACGTTCCCAAACTCCAAATCGGTGAACTCAAATGGAGTGAGCATCAATGGTCCCCGTCCCTCCTTCTGATCGACGACTATGATCTATTTGGACTCCAGCCTTTGGGAGTCTCTCTCTATCCTCCTCTGAAACCTTATGGAGTACTTCTCCTATGAATCAGTGGATCACTCCCACGCATCCCTTCTAGATCCAATGGCCTAGATTCAAACCACTCTTTGTGACTTCACAAAGATCTTTGTTTTCTCTTAGAAAACCTCCTGGAGTTCCAACTCCCAGACCTGCCGATATTTTGCCACATGTCTCCTCCCGACGATGGATGATTTCATGGTCTTCGAGACTTTGACAAGTCCTTGACCTTCTTTCACACTTAGCACAATTTATGCTCGAGACTTAGACTGTTCTCGTCCTTCTCCTGCACTCCTTGTAGATTTCTACACAAATTCTTCTGCGACTTTGCTTGACTTGAAACCTTCAAGGTTCCCAGTTCCTCTACGTCCTTCAGTGGAATTTCTGGTGCCCTCCTGGAAACTTAACGCTCTTCTTCCTAATCTTGTAAGATGAACTTACTGTGTCCTCGATGCACTCCATGCGCTCGACTAAGGCTTTCAACAGCTTCTCCCTTAGCCCTTCAAAAATTCTTAAGGCATCTCCTTTCCTTCGTCAATGCACTCTTATAAAGCCTTTCTTCCTCAAAGTGTTAAAAAACCCTAGGATTTTCTCAACGCTTCCAACACTTCAGAATGTGTTTCTCTTGTATGCACTCGTACTTGCTCTATGCCCTCTTGGAAAAGTATTACAGAGTATTCAGTAACTCTGCATTGTGCTTCCTCCCAAGCAATCTTTATTCCAAGGTACCCAACCACCTTGAAATTTCCTTCTGAGTCTGTGAATCATCCTAGTGTGCCCTCCTAGAAACTTCTCTTCTGACTCAAACAAGTTCAGACACACACTCCTTGTGTCGGCTCACAAATTTTCCACCCTCTATCGCACACTCCTTGCACTTAGCCTTGAGAACCAAAATTAATCCAACACACTCATAGATAGAAGATTATAATTATATCCTTGTAAACAATTTCTAACATACATATACAACATACACGCATATGTATGACATTCATAACCAGATATCCATTACACAGAAATTGGCAAACAGGAAAAACTGTTACTTTCTATTAATGGTGGAATGTCCATTACAATATCTGAGTTCATGCTACAACTGAGTCTCGACTCTTCCTCAACTATCTATCTCCTATCTCTATCTGTGATGTATATGCGTGTGCTCTACTGGAAACAATACAAGAGTTTATACAAGAGGGGCTCGATGAGATTTCCTCCAAGTTAAGCTAGTGGTGTCTAATTACCATTCAAAACGCATGTCTAATGGGCAGATTACAATGATGGAAATTTGATCTGAATCGGATGCAAATCCCTCCTACCGTCAACCACTTAATGGTGACCTCATCTTCAACTTGTGAAAAGGCACAACTTGGCTCTACCAACTTGTCAACATTAATTTCCTTAATCACGCTTTAGATTTTCAAAGGCAAAATGAGAGGGTGGCGCCTCTCCCTTCCTTGAATGCGCACCACTCGTGCTAATAAATTGGCGCATGCTAAGGTAGAGCGATGCTCCTGCATCACCAATCCCCACAACTATTTTTTTTGTTGGCACCAACCTACATACAAGTTTACAAATTCTTCATATGCATTTCCTTCACTAGTTTTCTTGTTGCTTTTGTCTTCACCAAATTTTCCCTGCATTGGTTACTTTTTCTTTCACCATATCTTCTATGCACTTGCTACTTATTCTTTCACTAAATCAGCTATGTACTCGCTACTTATTCTTTTTCTAGATCAACTCAACACTCACTCCTTCTACTTTCGTCAGATCTTCTCAATACTCGCTCCTTCTTCTTTCGCCAGATTTGCTTGACGCTTGCTACTTCTTCTTTAGCTTTGCCTTTACCAAGTCTTCTTGTGTTTTCTTCTACTTCTGCCTTAGATTTTCCTTTACTAGTTTTTCTTTCTAGAACACCATATCTATTTGCTAGAACACCATATATGATCTTCGCTAGTATTTAATCGTCTCTCCTTGAATGATATTCAATCATCACTCCTCAAAAGATATGCATAAGAATATTACATTTTCACCCACACTCACATTATTTATCACAACCCTCTTCTCCTTTTATAATTTACCATTCGTTCTACATGAAAAGTCATGTTCATTTGAAAAGACACAACTTTTATTAAATAAATAATTGATTTCCCCATATTTTATTCTATTTATTTATTTTTCAACATACCATGGGTTTTTAAACTATGTGCACTTTTACTCAACTTTTACTTTTACCCTTTTTAGTCGAGTTTCATGTTTACTCCACTTTTACGTAACCTCATTTCTAATCCACTTTCAAGTAACTTCATTTCTAATCCATTTCCACTTTTTTATTTATTAAAGTCACATTTCCTTTGAATATTTATATGTGAATACTTACTTAACTTTGAAATCAATGAAAATAATTTATTCAACAATCTCCCCCTTTGTCATTGATGGCAACCCTGTACTAAAAAACATGTGATCCTCCTAAAATAGAAAGAATTCTTTGTTGTCTGCAACTTTCCCCCTATATTTAATTCTCCTCTCCTTGTTTGCAACTCTCCCATTTGTTGTGGTGGGAAATCCCCCTACGGACTAGCATTTAGGGTTATATTATGCATGCAGATAAGACCGAAAGAATCCTACTTTCTACCGTCGTCCCAAACTTAATCTCCATTTCTTTCAAGCAAATACATGGTTACATGAACATACCTTGTTCCGGACATTCGATGTCGATCCTTCTTCACGCTTGATCGCTTATTGGCAGCTATCCTCTCAAGACTGACCTTTGTACAAAACAAGCAACAAACTCTACTTGCATTTGTTCTACAGATTAACGAGTTAGAGATTCAAACATATATTCACTAAACTATGAAGAACTCATATAGTGGGACGGGAAAAGCATTTCTTTATTATTAACTTTAATGAACCAACTTACAATGTTGAGACCGACCACTACTCCACGAACCTAATCCTGGGCTCCTCTTCAAATGTCCTCCAACTTCTTTGCTTTGTATCTCTCTTTCCACAAGGATGGCTAAAGGGTTGGAACAATGGGAATGTGCAATTGGGTAGAGTTTCTTTACTCTTATTCTCCTCTTCCAAATAGGACCCCTAACCTTTCTTTTATAGGCTAGAAGAAGCTAGGTATTTGGGCGAACCCTCGGCCATGCATGGCTGGAAGATTCAGTTAACTCACCCAAAGTTGTGTGTTATGTCGACAACTTTCCTTTTTTCGTGCTTTTGTAGGTCCACGCAGGTTGTTTTAGGTCAACTAGCGTGTACACGCATTTAGTAATGGATTAGGGTGTGTGGGCCCTTATAAAAGAAGTTTTTTAAAGAGTTGTTCAGCAGTGCTTTGGAAAAGAAGGGATCTGAGATGGCCTGATGCCAGGTAAGCATGTATGGTGAAAATTAGGGTTATAACAGATGCCCCATAATGTGTGAGGTCAGAAGAGCATCTGATGGCCAAAATACATTACCAATCTTTACTGATGTGCCGAACAAGTGAGCCCAAGAACCAGAAATCGGGAGGCGCCGTCTGCAAAAATAACAATTGTCTCACCGAGGCGGGCATACCCATGCTCAGGATAGAATAAACGCATGGCTACCAATCAAATACACTGTATATCCATGTCATATAACTATATAAAGTGTAGTCGCGAACAGTACACAGCGGAGCTACATCTTGAAATCAAAAAAGATATACATGTAGAGTATCCATCTTCGTAGAAGCTGATAAGGCCTGATGGTTGGAGATGAGGACTTCAGAGCTCGAGCAACAACTTCAAAATCTTCAAAACTCAGGTAGGAGTGTAATATGAGTGTACGACTTCACTACCCAGAGGTCTTCGACGACTCGTCGGTCTTGGACTAGAGAATATTGATGATCATACTGAAGGCTTCATTAATTTCGAACAAAGACTTGATTGGACATTTAGGATGGCCAGGTATGAGGGCAAGAGACAAATTGCAGAGGGGTCGACTCAGGCTTGGTAGAAACTTCCCTTGGACAACAACACGACAAATGATGATACTTAGGTAGCATGGCATTAATCATAAGTTTACGAAGTAGGAGGCAACACAAACTCTCCATATGTTTGGAAGAATAACCAAATGGAGGAGGACACAACTCTATGTAGCGAGAACAACTTCCTAAGGTCGTATTACATGCCATAGTTTGACTAACAAACGGATAGATTTTCTTTATCCAAGGGTGACTCATTATGCTGCTAATAAAGAAAATACTTTTTCCTTCCTCTTTTTGGGGTATATTTGATTTTTTTTGTCTTTTTCAATAATTTTGGGAAAAAGAATAAAGGAATGTTACGTTACAATGGAGGAATGAGTGTTACAAACATACAAGTTCTAGGCGCAAGGACAAGACTGATGTTCAGAATAATGATACTCGAGAAAAATCCTCCGGGGGCCAAGGGTGTTAAGACGCAGAGGCAAAGTGCTACAAGGCTTGCGTATAAGGCATGCTTTAGATGGTTCATTTGAGAGCAACCCGGAGCCAACATTAGGCCAAAGACGTGGCTATGCAAATGCGATTAACAAAACACACAATGGTAGCATCCTTCGATGTAAGTTTAACAAGCCCAGAGAAGGTAAGCTCGGTGGTTTTTCATATTTAGAGGGTCTGAAAAAACATAAAAGGAGACTCCATTGGGGTACCTTTTTCGAATATAGTCTAGTCGGTTTGAAAAAGGGGTAAACTAGCACCGACAAGATGTCTATTCAAAACCATTTTAACAAGTGTGAGAAATACAAGATCACTCAGCCATTTTTTCATTTTTAAGGAGTTTGAAAAAATCTTAACTATGGACTCTGTCAGGAATGTTCTTCTGGACCAGTTTAACGAGTGTGAGAGAATAAGGTCACTCAAGGATCTTTTCAATTTTAGGGAGTCTAAAAAGAGATTAACTATGGACTTCGTGGGGGTTCCTTTTTCGTAAATTTAGTCCCTTACCCGAAAAAGGGTTAAAATAATACCTGAGAGTACTCTTCTAGAGAACTGAAGTTCCATAGAGTATACCTTTGTTCATACAGTTGACTGTCCGGACCGAAAAAGGGGTAAACTACCATCAGATAGACCTGAATTCAATTTCAGTTTAATGAGCGTGACAGGGCCACAATATCGCTCGGCAATCTTTTCATGTTTAGAGGGTCTGAAAAGGGCTTAAAAGAAGACTCGTAGAGGTTACTTTTCTCAGTTAATCCGGACGAGATCGAAAAGCATAAATGCAGTCTCGCCAAATGTTTCTTTCGGATCTCAAAGTGAGATTGAAAAACAACAAAGTTAGCTCATGATCGACACTTTGTGGTTCAATGCTGGGTATCTCCTCGAGGGAGCAGTATGCTCCGACAAAAACATTGTCTACGACACCAGGGGTTCTGGAGATATTTATAGGTACTGTTTAAGCGATACTTGCCATATTACCCTCAACATAAAAAGCATGAGTAGCCAAAGGATTGATAGGACAAGACCTACCTCTAGTCATAGTCAAAGTGAATTCCCCTGCTTCGATTCTGCTTAACTTTGGGAGGAATTATGATTTGTGATGAAGATCATCCCAAGGTTTGTCTAGACTAGTCATTGCTTCAATTACTGCTTCGTCGGGGGGCAAGACTAAGTCTAACAAATCGGTTTCAGTGAGAGAACCATGAGCCCAAATAGGATCTAGATGTGGATTGAACTCTTGTGTAGGAGTTGGATCTGTATTGGCTGAAGTTTGTTGGACTAAAGAGTACGCTACTTCAGTTGTGGACAAGGGCATGGACATGCTCGAGTGCCCTGTCCCATCCATCGTGACCAATGGGGAAGGAAGTATCCACGGATCGTCGAAGTAAGTCGTGTGGAACGACGAAACTTGAAAAATATCAACCTTATGATGATTGGATATAAACTTGATATTGCCTTGAGGGGGCGGGTAACCAACCCCTACGTTGACTACACCTGGTTGAGGCTTATCAATCATCAGGACCATGGATTCCCCCAATGAAGGGTCAGGTTTGGAGAAAGACAATCAATCGATGGTCACTATCTAGCCCTTGTGTGGAAAAAACAAGACCCAGAAAACTGTAGCAACCACAGCTTGCATGGCATAAGTCCAACTCCTTCCTAACAAGAGGTTATAGTTGAGGGGCGCGTCAGCTAATTCTACCTCGACACACATGTTCTTCCCTCCTAATTGCACCAGGAAAGAGGGAATGATACCATGTGGTAAGAATGAATGACCGTTGAAAGAAGTGAGGAGAGTAGGTGACGGAGACAAAATGGGCTGGCCAATGGCCTTCCAACATGCCAACGACATAACGCATGTCGAGGCACCCTCATCAACCATGGTGCAGAAGATATTCCGAGTAAAATTTTTCATGGGATAAGCCACTACTATCTAAAATGTTACGTGGTAAGGCAGACAAGGTTTTAAGTCCGTTTTATCCAGCATGATTGTATCAGGATTACAAGTCTCAGTAGATCCTAAAGCGGTTAACAAGGCTTTCCTCTGGGAAGGGCAACTTTGGAGGACCTCCAAAGTGGACATCGCACAAGTGGTTTGTGATAAATCTTCCACCACAGAATAGTTTTAGGCGGCCCTTGTGTTTGGGCTGTGAGAATCTTTTTTGAATGCACCTTTGGGAATGCGTGTCATTGTTTCACCCAACGTATTCTCAATCTGTAGAGGAAGAGATGGGAGTTCAGCTTCTTTGCCCTTCTCAGAAGTGCTTGGTTTACTATAGTCATGCACTCTAGTCGATATAAAATCATCACCCTTCACCATATATACATTCATGGATTCATGGTTGTTCAAAGATGGAGGGGGTCCTTGGCTGCCCCCTTCCGTGCTTACAGAGGCTTGTGTCAGATTTTGCCCATGTTGAAATGGATTAGTTAACACAACAGGTTGTTTTTGTGTCAAAAAAATTTGGGCTTTTGCAAGCCGAGGACATAGATGGGTCGGGTGGTCTTCCACGCATAAGTTGCATGGATACCTGGCCTTTTGTTTCTCAGTGTTGTCCCTGCCAGCATTATCGGTAGGTTTTTTATCCCCCTTACACTTCTTTCGTTGTTTTTTCTTTCACTCAGGCTGTTGGGTGGCCTTTGGATTAGTCGATTGCACTGTGTGTACATCCGACATTTTGGTAGGGGGAGTAGCCAAAGCAGTAGTTTGGCTGTCCATTGTGTGTTGTATAGACAATTGCTACAACTGCTTCGTCAATTTCCTAGTGGGCTTTGTTTGTGCTAAACCAACAATACCATTGGCATGTGGTCCATCTCTCTGTCTGGTGTTATCAAGTATTGAGTGTGGCACATCTGGCAAGATCTCATATAATAAACCAGACTGAGAATAGATTAGCTCAAGTTGTTGAGCTCTCATGATGGTGTCTTCTTCAAAAAATACTCTCGATGTCGCGACGTCTTTGGACAACTGTGGGACCAAAGACTTAAGGAACCACTCGAGCAGGAATGCTGGTGGGACTGGTACCTTAATTAAACTCTTTAGGCATCTCCATTCTTGGATATGATCCGAGATATGGTCCTCTTTTGTTTGTGATAAATTGGCTAGCAATTTGGTGCCAGCGTCGTATCTCACAGGTAACTGGAAATGGTTTAGGAAAGCCATCGCCAATTCGCCGAAGGAAGAGTATCTTGAGCAATCAAGCTCAATGTACCATTTCATGACACTCCCAATGAGAGTACGTTGGAACAATCGCAACTGTACGGAGTCGTCTTTCAACGAGTTAGATGAGCACCAAAGATGGAAGGTAGTCACATGATCTCATGGATCTTTGTTAGGCTTGGCTTCAAACTTTGGGATGTCCGAAGGCAACTTCGTCAGCATAGGAGGCCAATGCAGATCATGACAGATAGGGTCATTCAACAACCTTGTCAAGTCTGGCAAACGCAAAGTTGCCAGGAAGGGTAGTTTGGGTTGTTGGTGATAACCTGGGAAAAATGGGCCTGGAGTTTGACTAGCACCAGGTTGCTAGGAAAAGTTCTGCTGCTGGCCTGGATTCTGGTAGAAACCATGGCCATGTCCAACGTATGGATTTTGCGCATGTGGAGACATCATCGACTGATTTCCAAAATAGGACATAGATGGTTGGGCATGCATTACATTCGAAGGACTTTGGGAAGGGTTGCCCCATGTCGGTCTCGTGGGGATAGGCATAGTGCATTTTCTGGGGTTCCATTGATTATGAAAATAATTACCCCAGATCGGCATTCCTGACAAGGGAAATGATCCCTGCCAAGAATTCCAAGGCCCTGATGTGGAAGAAGTTCCTGGGTGTGCCCCTTGTGCAAGAATAGTACCCTGCATAGGAATAAGTTGTCTAAAACCGGGGTTGCCCCTAGTTGGGAAAGTAGTTGATGAGAAGGCATTATTACCAAATTCACCGAACAAAGAAAACGGTGTTGAACCTACCGACATATTATGCAAAGGTGGTCCTTGACTCCCCGCTCCAAATAAACTATGGTGTGCAGGTGGCCCGGCGGATTGTTGATGTGTGCCACCAAGGGAAGGGGACGAAGGAGGTATATGACCTCCCTCGTAAGGGAAAGAATTAAAAGGATAGGAGTGCCCCCCATGTGTCCTTACAGAGGAGTGTTAGAGCTCCCTGCCCCCAGACCCGAAGTCTGTGAAGTGGAGTAGGAAAGTATAGGACTTGTACCTAAACTAGGCATCTCATATGAGAATGGAGGGCATGTCGTACTTGGTGTGAAAGGGGTTGTGGCTACCGCCAGAGACGGGATCGACCCACTGTGCGATGTAGAGGCAGTTGAGACCATGGTGGCTTGGATCGGTGATGGTGGGTTAGGAGGTGGAAACTCTCCTGTGGTGACAACCGTAGTGGGAATTGAAGAATTCCCAGAAGGAGTAACAACATTTGTTTCCATTGCTGTGTGCGACACTGTTTAACACTCGTAAGGATGAATAGGTATGATGGTGGGTGCCGAAAGATCAGTGGTGGAGGCTTCAACCAGACCAAAAGCTTTTGCTCCAAGGTCTAAAATGGTCGATTCCTTTGGATGTTGGTCGGGCACAATTTCTTGTGACTCGGTCGCTTCAAAAGACCCTTGTTGGTCTAGCTTTCACCTAAGTGGTGGCGGGGGTGGCTCTAGTGTAACCGGCGGCAGGCCAAGAAGCCTTCATGACTAGCGGAGCTCGTGATCCTCCAGTGTGTGAGAAGATCAAAGACACTCTAGGGCATTCTAATTTTTCAAAAGTAACACACACTAAAAAATTCCCTATAAGATACGACAGGCAAACACTAAATTGATTGGAAGAACAGTTACAACAACCAACACTAGAGAAACTTATAGGTGCAAGTGCAACTCGAAAATGGAAGCACCCTCTGGGTATACTCTACAAAGTGTGGCCCGATGTCTATCCTAGGTATCGTGGTATACCCCCGCAGTCACCTATGTATGTCCCTAAAAAAGATAGGCAACTAGGTTGCCAGCGCGCGAACAATCACCAGGCGGGTACAGTCGAAAGTCGGGTAGACCACAATGAGCAGGGTATCGAGCCTAAAACCTGTCAAGAGTATCAAGAGAAAGTGGTCCAAAAGACAACTAAGTACCTCGAATGGATTCGAGACCCATGAAGCCCCGTGGCAAATGCAATCGACGGAATCCCAAGACAAGCCCTCTATATGTGTTCTCCACTACGATTGGTCCAGCTTTAGAGGGGTTATCTCCGCTGCCTTTCCGCACGCGACCTCCTGTTTATCCCCTGTGTTAGAGGGGGGTCCCGGATAACTTTCACGATACTATACTTGGACACTCCCTAACTCAGACTCCAATTTTTTATTTTAATGGCCTTGAAGAGTTTCCTCTCCAACCTAATCCAAGGCCCTAATCCTGAACTAGTTGGTTAACCCTACAAACATAAAAGTCTAATAAATTTTATATTTAGCGTTAATTTTATGGCTTGTCTTATGTCAAAAGGTATGAAAGTGAAACTGATGATGTTTGAAAGACGAAAGTAAAAATGAACAAAAAGATGGAAACAAAAACCTTCACTTAATGCAAAATTTCAACAACTTTTCAAAAAATAAAAAAATTTCTTTTTAATTTTCTAAGATCTTTTGAACAGCAAACTTAAAGCAAGATTTCACTCGACTACGAGCTACTTACGATCTAAGTAAACTATGAAGAACTTATGAAAGAAAATACTTTTCCCTGGTTACTAATGCAAAACAACACTTTTCAACCAAACAAGAAAATGAAAGATTTTTTATTTATTTGAATGCTAACAAAGAAAAAAGGAAAAATATCAACAAGTCAAAAACCAAGAAAAATTCTAGCCTAATCACAGATCACAAAGAATCACTTCAAGAAATCACACACTAGCAACTTAAAAAAGGACTCTCACACTTTTCTAAAAACCCTAAAGAAAATTTTTTGATGACAACTTTTAGATGAAAAAAGAAAGCTATGGCTAAGATCAACCCTAAGCTACTAACTGCTAGGATAGAGATTCAAAAACCTGAGAGGTATAACTCTTGTCAAGGGAAAGGATGACTGCCTCACCCTCAACAAAAACTGTCCTGCACAAGCGCACTACTGACAATTCAACAACAAGCGTGTGCACGCAAGCTGTGTAGAGCCAAAGAGCATGTACACACGTGTTGGCCTTATACAGGCTACATGTATATCTAAAACTCTGAAACAAATAAAAACAGACAATCCAAACCAGGAAGAGACCACTGATATTGAGAACCAGTATCTCTTGAAGGCTTAGACACTTTCTTTAACAGAAAAAAGGAAAACAATGTAAGGAAAAAAATTGTAAAACAAACCAATCTGAGATGAGACTGCAAACAAACAAGACTAGAAAGAGTTCCAGAAAACCCCTGAGAATGACTAATTCTGATAGGGAAGAGGATGACTGCCTCAAAAAAAATTTTGGAATCTACACGCTATTGTTACTTCTTCAACTAGCGTTTACACGTGGGTTGTAAGAAAGTAGGGCGCGGGTACACGTGTGCAGACCTTATGCAGGCCGCGTGTACCTCTGTGGGTCTCGAAAAAACACAGTCAAGAAAATAATAGAGATAGTCGATATGGAAGACCAGACTCTCTGTTAGCTCAGACTTTGTAGAAACTTCAAAAAACAGGAAAGAAAACCAGTCTTTTAAAACTACCCAAAAATATTCCAAGGAACCATAGAGACTTCCCCAGTATCGTCACCAATTCTGTTGTGGTGGGAAATCCCCCTACGGACTATCATTTAGGGTTATATTATGCATGTAGATAATACCAAAAGAATCCTACTTTCTACCATCGTCCCAAACTTAATCCCCATTTCTTTCAAGCAAATACATGGTTACACGAACATACCTTGTTTCGGACATTCGATGTCGATCCTTCTTCATGCTTGATCACTTGTTGGAATCTATCCTCTCAAGACTGACTTGTGTACAAAACAAGCAACAAACTCTACATGCATTTGTTCTATAGATTAATGGGTTAGAGATTCAAACATATATTCACTAAACTATGAAGAACTCATATAGTGGGACGGGAAAATAATTTCTTTATTATTAACTTTAATGAATCAACTTACAATGTCAAGACTGGCCACTGCTCCACGAACCTGATCCTGGGCTCCTCTTCAAATGTCCTCCAACTTCTTTTATTTGTATCTCTCTTTTCACAAGGATGGCTAAAGGGTTGGGACAATGAGAATGTGCAATTGGGTAGATTTTCTTTACTCTTATTCTCCTCTTACAAATAGGACCCCTAACCCTTCTTTTATAGGCTAGAAGAAGCTAGGTATTTGGGCGAACCCTCATCCATGCATGGCTGGAAGATTCAGTTAACTCACTCAAAGCTGTGTGTTCCATCAACAACTTTCTTTTTTTCGTGCTTTTGTAGGTCCACGCGGGTTGTTTTAGGTCAGCTGGAGTGTACATGAGTTCAGTAATGGATTAGGGCATGTGGGCCCTTATAAAAGAGGTTTTTTTAAGAGTTGTTCAGCAGTGATTTGGCAAACAAGGGATCTGAGATGGCCTAATGCCAAGTAAGCATGTATAGTCCAAATTAGGGTTATAACACCCTTGTCTAGAATTCTCCCCCTTTGAAATCAATGGAAAAGGTATGCTCCCCCTGAGTTTTTCTTCTTTACTGATGAGATGAGAGGGATATCACTCCCAACTTCTATCCAAAATATTGAAATGTTTCTCTGGGAAGGGGTTTGGTAAAAATATCTGCAATGTGTTCCTTGGTGACTATGTATTCTAGCTTGACACTTAGTTTGGATACATGTTCTCTTAGGAAGTGGTACTTAATGGGAATATGCTTTATCATTGAGTGCATAACAAGATTCTTTGAAATGTTAATTTCACTTATGTTGTCACAAATGATTGAGATTGGCTAATCATATTCTACCTTGATATCTTTTAGTGTTTGCTTCATCCAGAGAACCTGTGTGAAACATGTTGTTGTCGCAATATACTTGGCTTATGTTGTGGATAGAGAGACCGAAGACTATTTCTTACTCAACCAAGACACTAGACCATTGCCTAGAAAGAATTCTCCTCCACTTGTACTTTTTTTGTCATCAACAACACCTTCCCAATCTGCATCTGTATATGTTATTAGATTGAAGTATTGACCTCTTGAGTACCATAAGTCGAAGTCTAAGATTCCCTTTAGATATTTGAATAGTCGTCTTACTACTTGTACATGAGTTTCTTTTTGTGCAACTTGAAATTGTGCAACCAATTATACTGCTTGCATAATTTATGGCCTTGATGTCGTCACATATAGTAGGCTTCTAATAATTGACCTATACAATGTTTCATTTGATTCCAGAGATTCATCATTTTTTATCAATTTACAACCTGTGACCATAGGTGTGTTGACTGGTGTACAATCTTCCATTTTGAATTTCTTCAATTTTATCTTAAGAAAAATTGCATAGCACATAGCCTTCCCCCTTTAATTTTGTTCTAACTACAAAAGCTACCTGAACATGATACAAAAACACTCTTGAAGAAGTCTAAACATTGTCACCAACAACTCAAGATAATCAGCCTATGTCAATCCAAACAGTCTCTATATGCAACATAAGCAGTAGTACATCACCAACAACAATCGAACATGGTTGGGTTGGTCTCAGCAAATCCAAGTTGATTCAACAAGAAATAGTTGAGTTGACAAGAAGACATCAATTGGGTTCACATATCAACAAATTCAAGTATTGGACCCCTTGAGGGATCAACATGTAGCAGTAATAGTTCTTGTTGAAAATTCCAATCGACATACAACCTAGTTGAAACTTAGTCGACGAATACTTTGTTGAAACTCCAGTCGATTTTCATGTCGGGTCAATCCTCGATTGGACACTTCCAAGGAAATCATTAGTAAGTAAGAGGAACATTACATGATTGTACAACTGATGATACATAATGATATGAAGTCCTCAAACATCTGGTCAAATGAATCCACGTCCATCCATAAATCCAACCATAATTTATCCTGGAAGTTGGCACTGGTCCACAATTCTGTCTTTCACGTCTCTTTTGCAAAGATCTGAAAGCATGATTTCCATTCCTTCGACTTTTTTGGTGAAGATGATGATAAGGCATAAATTTGTGTGTTAGTTGATTAGAGGAAGTAGGTTCAGGGCTAGGTTCACACACATGAGTAGAAAAACTCGGCATGTCAACAAAAATGTCATCTATAACAACATGCTCAAATTATGGCATGTGAGGAATAGGCAACTCATCAATCTTTTCAACTCAATCAACAATCAATTGTTCTTATAGAAAACCAGTCTAAACTCCTCCTACAACAAAAAAAACTTCCTTAGTTGTAGCTAGGCTAGGTGTAGATATGGAGGCAATAGCAACATCATTTCCAAGACCAGTCTTAATGAATGGAGACCTTTGACAATAGATGATATCATCTAAGGTTTCAACACTCTTTTTTAACTTCGACTCAATAGTTATTTTCTTTAGTTCCTTTCTTAAGGAAACAATTTCATATTCTATCTCTTCACAATTTTCTTCCTTCTTCTTCAGCTGGATTCTCACCACTTCTTCCATCATTCTTGCCTCTTCTAATTGAAATTTTAGGATTATGATAATATTTTATGTTTCTTCAAGTTTTTGTGACATTTTGGCTTTTGAATCATGATACTCTTCTTCATAATTCTGCAACTTCTCTTTTTGTTTCAAATTATTTTTCCTCAGCTTCTTTATTTCTCTTAAGGCACACACGAGTTATTATTGAAGACCCACTTCTCCATATGTTTCATTATTTTCCTCTTCTTCTGAATCTATCATTTTTTTGTCTTCATCAATATTTGTTTTGATTTCCATAGAAAGAGTTTCTTCTCTATCACTACCAGAAATGCTTTCACTGCTTTCTTAGGACGAGTCACTGACCACTTTTGAGTAGAGGCTCTTCTTATGCTTATAAGAGTTCTTCTTCTTTTCATGCATGTTTTTTTGCAGCTATTTTTATGTTGATGATGTTTTATCTTTATGTTATAGTCTTCTTCATTATCAATGCTTCATTTTTTTCATATGGACACTTAGCAGCAAAATGTCCTACTTTTCCACAGTTAAATCATTTAAAAGGAAACTTACCTTTGTATTTTCCATATCCCTTTTTGAGTTTTCTCAAAAAATTTGCTTCCTCTGCGTCTAATTCACATATCTAACAAACCCTTGATATGTTCTCTTTGTTCTTCATCTTCTTTGAGGCTTTGAAAGTTGCTTCCCTTTTTTATGGTTTTTCCTCTTCAGTCCTCATTTCATATGCAGCAAGGATCTCATGCAATTCATCCATTGTCAATTTATCCAAATCCTTTATTTCCTCAATGGCAGAAATTTTGGCATCAAATCTCAAGGAGAGTGACCTCAACACCTTTTTCACAATCATTCATTTTTCAATTATTTCACCAAGTCCTTTGATGGTGCTGAAAATTTTGTCCACAGGGAGGAGATAGGCTGCAACATTTTCTTCATCTTTTATCTTCAAACTCTTGAACTACGTTCTATGATTTTGGAGCTTATCCTTCTTGACCTTGTCATCACCTTCATGGACGTTTTGAAGTTTGTCCCAAATTTATTTCGTTGATTTGCAATGCATTAATTTGAAAAACTTTGATTATGATAGTCTGCACAAGATGGCATTCATGGATTTTTCATCATTTTCACTAGCCTTTTTCCCGACCATATATGTTGGAGGATTTGCTTGGGTTGTTTAACTAGTCATGACCAATTGCCAAATATCAAAACCAAGGGCCATTAGATATGTTCGCATCCTTATACTTTAAAATGCATAGTTTGTTTAGTCAAACAATGGAGCCCTGTTTGTAGATAAGCCTTCTTGATCGGCCATGTGTGTTCCCGAGATCTACCTTCCAGTGGTTAGAGTGTTTCCAAAGGAATCGAATCTGATGCCAATTGTTGAGCACACACTTATACTGAGAGGGGGGGTGAATCATGTTGGAGTTACTTCACACACACCTAGGATTTATTTTTACTAAGGTTATTCCTTGTTTATTA